>JAVYIG010009490.1:0-77810 GCA_035222895.1 Strongylocentrotus droebachiensis
TAGTTATTTGTATTATCGGGATTTGGAAATGATTTGATTTGATAAGGGTAAAAGACAGGGATGGAATTGTAAACATGGAAATGAGAGAGAGAGAGAGAGAGAGAGAGAGACGAGAGAGAGAGAGAGAGAGAAGGTGACATAGAGGGTTAACAAAAGGGAATGTTACCGTAATTGAAGAAACACACAGATACAAATTGACTCTTTGTATCGCAAATACCAAAATGAACATTAACAATATGGTCTTTTAAGTGTTAAACGGGAAACATTTTTAAAAATAAATATCCTTTAGCCATAGCAGAATAACACCCCCAAAAATGAGAAAACAGCATGATCCCTGGACAGAAGATATCAAAACCCAAATAAATTGCATCATCTTAATAGTTCGCAGAACAAGGCGAGCCTTCTTGGTAATGGTAATAGTAGTAAAGTGTGAAGTGCCCTTGTCCAAGCCGCCCCAAAGTTTGTTAGACAAACTTTGAAAGATACGAAAACACCAGAGGCACACCACCACGCGTGCCGCAGGTGCATAGCTTCTCATACAGGTGACATGTTTCCAAAGGTAAATATAATAAAATCTCTGCACATCTGGTCGAACTCCCGTGCCCAATATCTGCTTAGGGGGTTGACAGACCATCCATTGATTAGGGGAGGGGGGTAGAATCAACACTTGTTAACAATGATTTTGCCCCTTCGCCCAGTTAACTGTGCTTTTTCTGTTTCGTCATCATGTGTTTATTGATTATGACAATTTTTTTAAAAGCCGACAGCCGTACGCACATGAATGATTATTTACCGACAAGGACTTTGGGCGGGGCCGTTAAGGAGTGGGATTGCACGCACATGCCCTCTTTCGCGATGTCCGCTATCGAACACAATCTTGCACCCATCTACGATTCCAAAAGTAACTTATACATCAACTATTACATTCATCTCGATTGCGTATTATCGTGATTATTGTATTTCAATATGGGTTGGACAAACATTCATGTTGGGTATACATGTTTAAAGTTCAGTAATTATTAACTCTATTTTGTAGGCCATTATTGTCTTTCAATACGAGAATCGGAAACATTTATGTTTTTCAAAGTTAAACAAGTCCAGTCAGCATGCATTATGATCGCCCAGAGCGATTTAATTGGTCAATTTATGCAGTACATGATTTAAAAACAATTCACCTTCAATATCTGCGTTAACGAATGTATTATATTGTCGGATTTCACTGATCATGCTGAATAAACCAGTTCTTTTAAATTACCAGTCTTGTTTTAAAAAAGAACTCGGAACAAAATAAAACGAAAATCAAAACTGCTATATACTGACCCATGAGTCAGGATCACATGTTACAGCGACGAATTTCAAAACGCAACCTGTAGGCCTGCCTACCTCGCGAAAACGAAAGAAAAGTAAAAACAGGTTGTTTTCATTCCGGCTTTTGATATCTTTTATTTCACAATGTTAAGAATAACAGACACTTTGTGAGGGTGGTGCTGACGACTTGCACCTTTCTATTATCTCGCCTTGAACCAGTAAAGGTGAGAAAGTTATGATAACCTTCCTTCACCAGTGAAAAATCGCTATTTTGGTCAGATTTCCGTTTCTCTATTGGTTATTTTATTTTGAAACGAAATTGTGTTTGTGTTTTTCGAACAGCTGTTTTTACAAGTTTTCAAACACCGTAAACTGCATCGTGACATTTTTTCTTTAAATGCATTCATGAAACGGCCCTCAATTTGTGTCTAGAGAAGGACGGGTATGAATATCACTTTCAATATTTGCGTTCAGAAAATACATTTATCACGATTTCCTTTTCCCTTTTTTGCCCCACCCCCTTCTCCGTCTAAGTCCTTTGCCTCGCAATCTTTACATGTTATTGACATAAAACTGAGACGTTCAGAACATAGCCAACATTAATAAATGTGTTGAATTTCAGAGTTGACGCCCTTCTTCAAACTTAGCAAATACAACTTGGGTGAAGGAGGACTTTTTAGTTCTCTGAAATGACATAAAGTGATATCGATGAAGATAAATTTATGGGAACAATTTTTCATAAACCTTTTATGTGCTTTCCATGCTGCTCCCACAGATATTACTTATAATGGTTAGTCAATGCTTTTTGAAATGTGTTTCTTGGAATAAAAATAAAAAGATAATTCATTTTCATTTCAAAAGTTAAACCCAAATTGATCAATAGGGGTGGGGGGGGGGGGGGGCAAGTACTCTCTTCAAATGAAAACAAGAAGAAGATGATTTGCAAAGTGCATAACACAAGCCAGATACCCCCTCCCCCTATTTTCGAGTGATCCTGAAGCCCCCTTTGAAGTCTGTACATCGAAATGACAGTAGCGTATGAAGCTTGAGGACAACAGCCAGCTTACAAACAACCCAGGAAAAAATAACCTAAAAATACATTTATACAAATTGCAGTTTTTAACCCCCAAAACTCATGGTTGAAAATTGTTTTAAAATGTATTCTACCTCGCCCTATTAAAAGTAAACCTAAACTAAAACTCAACTCAACTAAAGTCAACTAAACTTAAACAAACTAAACCAAAGTAACCAAAGTAAAATAAACAAACAAACAGATTCAAACCAAACATTAAAAAGAAAACAGATTGATTTTGTGCCCCTCCATTGACGGAGTTTAGGAAACAGTCGAACAAGCCTGCTCCTTTTTTTTAGGGGAGGGGGGGGGGGGGGTGGGGGGGGGTCTGCAAAATTATGACTCTTTAGAAAGCTGAATGATTTTATTGACTTCTTTTATAGAATGAGACCTTAAAACTACTATGTTCATGGCAATAAATCTATCACATTTGATAAGATATCAATTAGCACAGACGCTGGTCTGTAACACTTAAGTTGAGAATAATGTCGTGTTTTTACACTTTTTAAAACTGTTATATTGTTATTTAGATGTAGATGAAATGCTCTTTTTATAATAGTAATGACAAAAGTAGTACAATTATTAATGATGTGATGATAATAATGATAATAATAATTATTATTATATTAATAACGATAGGCCCATGATTGTTAATTTTGTCCACATCCTCGAGCTAGCATTACTATATCATTTAGGTATTATGAAAAACAAAACCGTAACAAATCGTTCTCATGAATGTTATTCTCAAAATATACTTCTAGTTGTGAAACAAGTGATAAATAGCGACTGAATGACAGGCTATTTTAATCGTGTCGTATATTAGCTCAATACTAGAAGACATACAATGATATCATTAATTAACCATTCGGACAAATTGAAGAAACAAATTAACTCTCTTTATGTTTCCTAAAATATTAACTTAGGCCTACGTGAAATTGCTAAGAAAAATAAAAGACAACGACTGAATGACAGGCCATTCTAATCCTATCGTACATTTCACCAACCCTAGGAAGAAGAAAAAAGGGGTGAAAAAATGGTTAAAACGACGACAGTGGACCCTGAAGGGGTGAAGTCTTATTGTTAATCTTCAGACCATAGTTACCTCCACAAAGTGAGGAATTTGGACTATTGTTATGGAGCTATTCGGCGCGTGGGTCGGGACAGGTGGCTTGCGTAGTAGTAGTTTAGCATTCAGGAAATCCAGGCTTCTGATTGGCTGAAAGGTTTACTTTGCGTACAGCTGCTAGCTGCCATGCATACTTAGGTATCAGGGCAGACAATGTCGTTGGCAAGGGTCGGCGAATTTTACTCGTTTTATGCAAAAGTTTTTTCCTTTTCCTTCAACTTTTGTAAAGTTATATTGCATTGTGCATTCCAAAAAGCAGCTAATGTAATAAACTGAAATGCTTACATAATGCTTAATGTTATTTTATGTTTGCAAAGTATAACGCATTATAAAATTTTAATGTTGACCTTCTAATTCGTAGTAAAAGAAAATGTGTCAATACATTTTTTTCGAAATTGACATTCTGACAGTGACTGAAGGACCTATGCAACATTTTATTTTAATAAATCTTAGGGTAGATAGGTAATAATAGCTTTTGAAACTGTTGTTGGTATTTAAACAAACCTGAAACCTTAGCATTTACATTTTGAAAATCGTGATTCATTAGAAGCCTGAAGTTAGAATGCTATCTTATTGTGGAAAATAAGACGGGATTTTAAATTGATTTACCCCAACAACTCGACAAACGAAACCTTAACGGCAGACTGATAACTATGTATTGGCCGTTCCAAGTGGAAATGTTCTTCAAGCTGATACTTGCTGCTTTTAATGTGTTTCTTTTTCATTTTGCAAAGGGTTTTCATCTCTAGTAAAAAATATAAAAAAGGGTAAAAATGGTTTAGCTGAAATAAGCTGAAATGTGTCTGAAATGGAATCCAAAGCTTGGGGGGAGTGGTTCATCAAATAAAATGTCTTTCGATCTGACTGATCTTCGCGAGTTAAAATTTGATCGATTTTAAGATCAATTTTAAATCTTGATTGACGAAAACACCACTCAAAGGGGGCGTGGAGGGTATAGGGACGATAGCTGCCCTGTGCTGGTCTAATCCTTTAACTGAGAGGGGCACACTTACATCCAGGTAACCCAACAAGCAATGAAAGAGACTTTGGACAGATGTAAATCAAGGAAAAGAAGAAAAAACCCGGGGAGGCTGAGGAAAAGGAAAATAGGAAAAAAAAACTGCCGCAATCACTTCCAAAAAGGTGTTTGTACTAGCCCCCAGATACCTGAGAGAGAGAAAGGGAGAGAGAGAGAGAGAGAGAGAGAGAGAGAGAGAGAGAGAGAGAGATAGAGATGAAGGAAAACTGAAGTACGATGAAGAATAATAAAGTTGACCCAGACATAAGTGATTTTATATCACCTTACCTCGTAATGATTTCTATTATGATGAAAAGGTGAATTGGCGGTCAGAAGGGGGTTCGACTTTGCACCTCCAGTTTGGTCAGCTTGTAGGTGGAGGTTCAATATTATTTTTCATACCCTTTTCTTTTCTTTTTTTATCAACTCCATCAAAAGATTGTTTTGCTGGAGGTCCATTGAAAAGCATATTACACTATAAAAGGGTCAATATTTTCTTAAAAATTGGATCAATCGGGCACTCGGAAATTAAGACGAATTTGGCCTTCTTTGTACGTGGTATGGACAAAGATAACATTGACGGTATCACTTTTCTTCAAGTGGTAATTTGAAAAGAGAGTATAGATAACGGAATATGGACCAACACGCTCTGGCCCGAGTGGATTAACCTAAAATCAGTCAAAATTTCTTTCTTTATTGATGAGGGATAAAATGGAGTAAGGGACGATGGGGAGGTAGTAATGGTGGACGGATTGGGTAGAAGGGTTGAAGATGGTGGTCAATGAATGTAAAGCGATGGTATGTGGTTAGTAAGTGGTGAATGTTTGGTGGAAGACTGTAATTGAAGGCTGTTTGATGAAGAGAGAGGGGTGATAGACAGTGATAGAAATCTAGGAGATGGAGGTGGAAGGGTGGTAGATGATGGTGGACGGGATTATACATGTGGTGGTGGTGGTGGTTGTTATTTTACCTGACTGCTAAGAAAGCATAAATGCTTGTAAGTAAGCAACCAGACGGCCGACGGCTTAAGGTCATCTCCGAGGGACCTGGTAATGGTTATTAATGCATTACCAAAGGGCATTAGCGCATCGACTTGGTTTCGAACCCGGCTCACCGGATTACGAGACGGCTGCTCGACCGACTGAGCCATCGCGCTTATGAGTGGTAGATGGTGGTGGATGGATGGTAGATGATGGTGGATGGTAGATGGTGGTGGATGAGTGGTAGATGGTGGTGGATGAGTGGTAGATGGTGGTGGATGGATGGTAGATGATGGTGGATGGATGGTAGATGGTGGTGGATGGGTGGTAGATGGTGGTGGATGGGTGGTAGATGGTGGTGGATGGATGGTAGATGGTGATGGATGAGTGGTAGACGGTGGTGGGTGGGTGGTAAATAGGAGGTAGATGGGTGGTGGATGGGTGGTAGATGGTGGTGAATGAGTGGTAGATGGTGGTGGATGGATGGTAGATGGTGGTGGATGGGTGGTAGATGGTGGTGGATGCGTGGTAGATGGTGGTGGATGGGTGGTACATGGTGGTGGATGGGTGGTAGATGGTGGTGGATGGATGGTAGATGGTGGTGGATGGGTGGTATAGATGGTGGTGAATGGGTGGTAGATGGTGGTGGATTAGTGGTAGATGGTGGTGGATGGGTGGTACATGGTGGTGGATGGGTGGTAGATGGTGGTGAATGGGTGGTAGATGGTGGTGGATGGATGGTAGATGGTGGTGGATGGATGGTAGATGGTGGTGGATGAGGTGTAGATGGTGGTGGATGGGTGGTAGATGGTGGTGGATGAGTGGTAGATGGTGGTGGGAGGGTGGTAGATGGTGGGGATGGGTGATAGATGGGTGGTAGATGGGTGGTAGATGGGTAGTATATGGTATTGGGCGGATAGTTTATGTTGGTAGACAATGTTGGATGGGTGTTTCATATAAATGGCGTTAGACGGGTGGAAGAAAGGGTTAGATTAATGGTAAATGGATGGCGGTTGGATGGTAGATGGTGGTGGATGAGTGGTAAATGTTGGTGGATGGGTGGTAGATGATGGGAAATTGGGATTGATGGGTGGGGGCCAATTGTTTTTGGTCGTATT
The DNA here is from genome assembly GCA_035222895.1 of Strongylocentrotus droebachiensis. Lineage (NCBI taxonomy): Eukaryota > Metazoa > Echinodermata > Echinoidea > Camarodonta > Strongylocentrotidae > Strongylocentrotus > Strongylocentrotus droebachiensis. The sequence continues at coordinate 6,623 of JAVYIG010009490.1, forward strand.
CCTTTCAAGTCGACTTGTTATCGAGCGATGAAATGAAATTGAACGAGAGCCAAGATTAGGGAAAACTAAACAGTGTAGTTGTAGCAACGTAATAATTGGTCATATATTTATCTCAAATATTATAAGTGGCTCAAAATACGAGTATTGTGGATGAAATCTGCACTAAGTGGTACGCAAGATGAGAATGGGGGCACGAGGGGACCTGTGAGGTCTTTGGTTAGTTGTTGATATGTCGGATAACACCAACTTCTTAGTTGCTAGGGGCACCCTCCGTAGAAGCATTCTCAGAAACGGGTCACCGATTTGCCCCTAAATTCTCCGTTCGCCAAATATTTAGGGGCGTGACCATTATCTAAGACTTTTGACCAGCGATGGACCTGGCACGAGGGGGTTGTTTACATATTAGTTAATCTACCCCCTTCCCCCTCCGCCCTACTTCTTACCCCCATTTGTGATGATAGTGTAAACATGGTGGTGTTAATATAAGGGAAGTGGTCCTGGTACCAAGTAGGGCAGGTCATATATATTGGAATGGGGGCAAATAATGACCCCCTCCTTCTCAAGTACGGTATATGAAAGCGTTTGAATAAACTTGCGAAGTTTGCGAAATACTAAGACCCGTCTTGTTCTAGCGCAACCATCAGATAAGACGTAAATAATAGACTTTGTCTTCCACGCCATTCCTCTAAAACGCCCCTCTCCTATCACTCTCCCTGTGGTATAGGCACTGTATATCTCCCCGTCTGTCTCTGTCTCTGTCTGTCTCTCCGAACCCCCCCCCTCCCCTCCTCCTCCTCCTCCTCCACCACCTCTCTCTATTTCTATCCTTTTGTCGATTATCTGTGCATCTATGACTGTCTGTGTCTCTGTTTATCTCTCTAGACTCTATAATCCTTTTCTCAACCCCACCCCTCTCCCCCCCCCTCTCTCTCTATTTTTATTCTCTCCCTCTCTCTTTCTCCGTCTCTCTGTCGGTTTGTCTGTGCATCTTCTGCCTTTCTGTCTTTAAGTGACAATGTCCTGCCTTCGTACCACTCTCCTATTTCCCAATCTTCAATTTCATCTCGCCATACTTATTACCGATGTTAGTCAGCCATTTCTCAAAGTAAAACCTACAACCACTTTCCACCTTTCCAAGTCTATTCCGTTCTTCCCCATTCTCTCCACCCATCTCTCTCCGACCTTCCCTTTCCACCCGACTTCGATCTGTCCTCGTACCTTTCACCTCGAATCGAAATCCTCTCTCTAAATCCCCCTCAACCGTCGGCGACCTCGATGGCCATGACGGCGAAGCCGCTGCGAGAGGTTTATCGAGCTGTCTGCTTACTGACGACCTCCCATGCCAGGTGGTCGCGCGCCCGGCCGAGCCCCGCGGGGAATCAGCCAGCACGCGCCTCACACTTTCATTGAAATCCCCTTGCCCCTCAGGGGTCGAAAAATATTATTTTCAAGAAGAAAAACAGGTAAATCTGCCAGAATTAGGTCCGGTCACCCCTTATTCCTTGATCCATGGTGGGTTGTCGGGTAAGGATAGGTGAGATCCATGACATTTTAATCAATCATCTTCCATCTTTTTCCCCCGAAGTGAAAGTCCTCCAACTCCAAGAGCGCTCTGAGATATTTGGGGAGCTTATTTGGTACTTGTAGGACCCCCACCCCTTCTTCATATTTTGCTAAACTTGAATATTTTGTTCCTGGTCTTTTAAGTTTATCTTGGATGTTCTTTTGGCTTCTTCGTCTACCCCCCCCTTTTTTTTCCGACCCATCTCTTTAATCATTTTCTCTCTGTGTTATTTTGTCTGTCTGACTCTCTCTCTCTCTCTCTCTCTCTCTCTCCCCCTCTCTCTCTCTCCTTCTTTTTCTCTCTCTCTAACATTATGCTTTCCTCCTTATCAACTCTTCCTCCTCCTATCAAGTCTTTCTCTCTCCCTTCTCCCTCTAAAAGTGTGTCCGTGTTCGATCCACTTCACTCCACTCCACATCTTCTTATTTCTCAAAAGTTCTTTCCCTTCAACTTTACTGCCAAGCGCCAACTCACCACTAGAGCGTTAAAAATATTATCCCATTTACATTTCTATAAATGACTATCAATATATTTCAATCTTGTGAGCTGTATGAATAAAGAGCAATACTTATGGAAGGTCTGAACATTTTATTCGCCACTGTTAACTTTCTGGTCCTAATATCGAAACCGTACTAAACCATTAGTCCACCCGCCCCCCCCCCCCCCTTCCCCACCTTCAATCCACCACTCACCACTAAAACCACCGCCACTAGCTCGTGCAGAATTGAGAAGATATAGGCCCTAATCGTTGATGATGAGAGAAAGGTGGGCTCGCGAGAGGGAGGATGGACCTCAATTGTCATTGCAAATAGTAGGAAAACATCAATAATTCCTTGACTTTGGTCTTGAATTTGGGGGTCTTGAGAGACCGGGCATCATTATCTCCCTGGCAGATGGGAGCGATTTACCGAATTACAGTCAATCACAAAGCCCCATCAAACACCCACCCCAAACCAAAACCACCGATCAAAGAAAAAGGGCGAGGTCACAGGTCAAAGTTGAAGCCAGCCAACCAAGAGAGAGGAAGAAAGAGCGTTTACTTCCTAAATCCTTTTCTGTTCTTCGACAGGAGTGGCACGCGCGCTTTTTTTTAAAGGGAAAGGGGAAAAAAGAGCGCATGTAGATTGAAAATTGGAATCATTACCATGATTACTAGAAGATTAGAGAGAGCTAGAGAGTGGGAGAGAGAGGGAGGAAGGGCAGAGAGAGACAGAGATAAAGGGTTGGTCGGAAAATGTATGGAGATTGAGAAAATGGCATGATTGCTGGAAGATTGGAGAGAGAGCGAGAGAGGGAGAGAGAACGTGAAGGGGGTAGTGCCAGTAGATGGAAACTTTCCAAACTAACAGGGGCATGAAATAAAGAAGAAAAAAATCTTTCACAAAAAAAGCCCGAACAATCGTCCGGAAATCGGGAGAGAAGGGGGAAACCGAATGGCTTCAAAATTAATGTACTGGACTTTTCTTTGCCAACATCTGCAAGCTATTCATACCTGCTATAATAATGTCCTTCCAATCCAAATTCGTTGCATTGATCTTATCACGTTTTATGAGGAGAATAGAACAATAGCCAAGTATTTCCATAAATGTAAATGATAGAAAACAATTATCCCCATCACCATTCCAATAGTATTGTCAAGTTCCCTAACATGGTCTACTACGCAACCGTGCAACTTCTTTGTCCGCCTATTTACAAACCTGTCACAGTTCTATAAGCAATTCTTTCTCCTAAATTACAACAGAAAGAAAGTCGTCTTGTTCTAATTACGGCAATGTCTCCATTACCCGACCTTGTAAGGCTGTGACTGCCACATTTGGAACGTGTTTAGAACTGTTTTATTCCAAAAACCCATTCTCTCTTTGTATCTTTTTATGATTTTTACTTTTTCTTCAGACGACTGGCGAACAGGTTGTTGTACTCCTTGCGATAGGGCACGCCCCATTGGACACGGCACGCGCGGGAGAGAGGAAGAGAGAGATAGAGAGAGATAGGAAGAGACAGGTGGTCGCGTGTAGATTTCTTCCGCCGGGACACAGCGGTGAAATCATGTCCCGAGCGAGGGACAAAAATATGTAGGCACTAAACTTTCTTGTGATCTCTTTCTCAATCTTCTTTATTAAAAAAGATATCCATTCCATTTTAAAAAGTTCGTATGACCATGATGGTAATCGTTACCACTTGTTGTTTGCGTCCTCACTTGTGTACAAGAACTGCTAATTGAATATTGAAGGAGAAAAGCAACGGAAACGAGTCTCTTTCTTCCTAATTTCCGTTCTTCAAATTTGTTCAGTCCATCGAAAAAGGGACATTGTTTATATTGTGCCTGAAATTGACCAGACACACGAACAGGTGGCTGGTAGTAATGATCAAATCACGTGACATTCGTCTCTATACACCTGTAATCTACCTCGCTAATTGACATGATTGGAATCTGCGGTCGCGGGGTCCTCGCGTGCCAATTGTCGAAGATATTCTCGTCCTTAGAAGTTGCAGTCGTCCTTTTGATGCAGTCTTCAAATTTAGGACCAATGTACGACAAAACAACTTATTTCAAAGGTTTATTTTCTTTTTTCCCTCGAATCATAGTGAAGTTCATAAGCGATACTATCTTTTTTGCAAAATTCTTCCACGAAGTCGACCGGGTTTCCATTTGAAACGTGATGGATAATGATTAGGGCTTGTTGTGTTGTTATCTGTTTTTTATATAAAATTAATGTTCCGGTTCTTTCTATTTCTAGTCGCCACCAATGTACTTCTATCCGTTTCTATTCATCTTTCATCAGTCTCAAAAGCACATTCATTCATTCATCAATCTTTCTTTGAATTCTGTCTTCATTTCTTTCATTCATTCATTCATCAGTATTTCCCGAACATCATCAGCTGAACGCTAGAATAAATCTTTTCATTCTTTTTCTGTTCTTTCAGCACTTAATCTACATTTCAAATCATTTCTTTTCTTTTTCATCACCGCTATGAATGCGCGAGATCTATCCGTCTGTCCTCGCGTGCCATCGGGGCGTGTCCCCGGGTTTCCGGAGAGCTGATCGCTGAACAGTCTCGCTCGCGCTCTCTGCCATGCACAGAATCGCTCGTACGTCGAAGGATATTGGTACGGTCTAGCCTAAAATCTACCTCCTAATTCCATAAATACATCAAGAAATACTATTCAAAGCTTTGCTCAAACTTACTTCACCATATTCTTTCAAATTCAATGATTCACAGATGATTTATCACCGCGCGACCTTGGTATTTGTTTTCGTTCACCTTATACTCGAACGGTTTTCAGTGAATAGAAAAATTACCAATACTATATAGATCCAACATTAGCGTGATTAGGTAAGGTCTGTTTGCTCCATATTCAACTCTACTCGTGTAGAATCACCTTTTGTAAAACGAGACTAAAGTCTAAAGAAAAGGCGATCGCAAAAAGTACAGTTGATACACTGATTTTAATCATTGATTTTTCTATGCGTGACAAAGTACATCCGATTTCGTCTTTGAAACAAGTTCCACCATTTATCGGTTGGTTATTTCGAATAATAAAAAATGAACAACGCAGTTGGGGATAAAGCAAATATTTCAAAAACGACCGGGATAAGATGAAAGGTTATATGAACGTGAAGGCATGGTAGGGAAAAAAGAGCAGAGTTAAAGAGAAGAAGTTCGACAAAACACCTGACGGGGGCCTGTACTGCAATTGAAAAAGGGGAGATCATAAACGACTTTAATGGTAAAGAGCACGTAGCCTATGATAAAGAAATATTAGAGTTATGAATGTAAGAGAGAACATGAAATGATAAAGGAAGGTAAATGAAATGATAACGATGACATTGATAGCAATGATAACAATGATGACCTCCATATTTATGACCGACTTCTTGTCACGCTGGTAGGTGCTCAAGCCGCTCCAATTTTACCCCTGCTTTTGGCGCGCTCTCAGCATTCAAGGAATTTCTTCCTAGTAGACAAAGTCTCTATTTGCTGCACATGGGTAAAGAAAAGCAAATGTAGTTTAATGTCCTGTCAAACTAATGCCGTGTCGGGACTCGAACCAACGACCCTCTTACATCCAATCAAGTGCTTAAGCAACTCGACCACAACACCTGGTAGGGGAGAGAATTAGGTGTCGAAACAGAGAGAAAGATATATTTAGACGGGGAAAGAGTCAGTGACAACAATGAGTTAGATTTTATTCAACTCCTTGGTGACACAAAGAAATAAACACAAGGACGACACTATCGAGGATGGTGCACCAGAGCTATGGAGTTGCTCTCTACAGAGAGTAGGCGTAAAATTTCAATTTTTCAAAAATGTATACCTCAGGAGGGTATGTTCTCTTCAGAGGACCTATACTAATATGCTGAACATAATGTATTTTGAGCAGTACCCCAGGAGAAAATCAGAAATTGATATTTTTGTACACGTCAAACTGGAGAGTTATCCGCGACTACGTCACAATTCACTGGCCAAAATGCCAAATTGAGATTCGCATATATATACTCTGTGATCTCACCTTTCAAACACTTTCTTAGTATTGGTCCGAATCACTTCAACACTTTCGCCATTCTGTTAATCTTATTTTTCTACTTTCCATACAAATACACTTATTACGAAGGATGGATACGTTCTCAATGATTAAAGAACCACAGCGTACAAGCAAATTACATCGGTGTTCTGCCAGTCTATCACCAAACTTGAGACATTCTAAAAGTTGTCCGAACTTCTGATCATTATGAAAGTTGACATGAACTTTCCTCTTAGGTGTTCGCCTACAAAACGAGCTTAAAAGCCCAACCACCAGTGCGGCGGAAAGGCATGAGCCGGCTATGTATATACATTAAAAAAAGGAATATTGTGTCGAAAAGACTCCATGGTGCTTTATTGTTCAGTGGTTTTGGAACATTTCTATACCTCGCCTGCAGGGAGCTAGAAAATCAAACCCAGCAGGAACAAGCACACGCTGTGGCCCTTCTTTTCATCTCAAAAGTGCACGAGACAACATAAAGTCATGCACTTTGCTTGAATTAGAGGATTATATTAGGCAACTTTTTTTTTATGACAAAGCGATTTCTCAAATCCCCCATGAAGGGTCTTGAAGAAAGAAACGGCATCGGTTTGGAGTCAGTAGTTAGGTTCTCACGGCAGCCCGATTACTTTAAGTTTAGGTCGTGTTTTTAAACTTCGAAATTATCTTGTAGTTAGCGACTGTGAAGACACATTCGTGGTTACAAAACTGTAAGTTCACTTGAAGTTATACACAACGAAGGAGGGGGAGGGGGGTTCCTTACTCGAAGTATTGTGCCGTGCAGACGCAATAACATTGAGGTTACGCCAGCTTGAAATTAAAATGACTGCTTGTACGGCTTGTTGTTTAAAACTTCGAATACTCATTCGGTCCCTCGTGAAACCTCGTCGTTGTTGACGGACCATGGTTTATAACTTGGATGTTTCGCAAGTACGCCCGGCTAAACATGGCTATAGTATGTAGAACATGGTTTATAACTTGGAGATTTCGCAAACTTAAAGTACGACGGTCCCGGCTGAACATGGCTATAGTATATGTGGAACCTGGAATAGAAACCGAAAGCAAGTCTCTGGCTAAGCAGTCATCGCAAGGACAAAGTTATAGGAATAGATTTCGAAAGATTACAAGCCTAGGGCTTGCTAATGAGCATAATCGTCTTTATAGCCGTAGAATAATTTGCAAGAGGTTTTGAAAGTTTCAGAAGTTTGGCACGGTGACACAATAATAGGAATACAGTAAGTCTAAGATGCATTACAAAAAGAGATAATTTCAATGATTTAGTGTAGTAGACCAACCTTTTATGTTGCGAAAGTTACTTGACCAGATAATAACTATTAAAGGATTTGGGGTTTAATTTAAGTTTTCAAAAACAATACCCCGTTAAATACAATACGTCAGCCACTGCGTCATCCACTGGCTGGGCCTTTGACGCGGCATGTCCTGTGAGAGTGATTTAAAAAATAAAAAAAATGAATAGCAAACGCCAGTGCCCTTTGGTAAGGCATTAATCCTCATTACCAGTTCTCTCGGAGAGGACCTAAAACCGTCGGTCCTCTGGTTGCTTACTAACAAGCATATATGCTTTCTTATATATACGCCATAACCGCCGTAAAAGGGCTTGGTTAGCACAACGAACCCTCAACCCTTAGACTAAGAGTCAAGTGAATGAACCACTATACCACAACACCTTCTCTAGCATATGGAATAGAAAGATTACCATATAGCGCTTCATAAGATGGAAGCCATTCGAAGGATTGCGCCAAACATTGACAAAGGAGTTTTAACTTCATGTCAATGTACTAAGATAATTATCTATTATTCAATGATAATTTGAGACTTTTATTCTCCATTTAATTTAATTTTTCAAACACAAATGGGTCAAGCATGAAGATGAATTCTTTGTTTAGCATATGTCTTGTGATTGTAAAAGAAAGAAGTATAAATCAAGTAAGAATTTATGCCGATTTGAATGAAGTGGAGCAGAATCAGATAAAGGAAGCGATCTTTACAAGAAGGACCACATCTGAGAATCATCGCTTCTTCCCCCCAAAGTTCCCGCTTCTTTCACCGCCTGTCCTGCATGACTGAGTACAAACCGCGTCCACCTTCAAAGACTTAAAGAGAAAGTTGGGTTCTGGTTAATAATAAATGAATAAATAAATGAATGAATAAATACATAAATAAGTTATAAGCTTTTATTAATTTGTGTGAATCCCTTGTATAGAAATAGAAATGTCAATGAAAAGGCTTGCCCTTGAAGTACTTTCACATATTTACTTTACTTTAATAAATTTTCAGCAAAATCTGGTAAATTCATTACCATTTGGATCATGTAAAACCAATAATTACACACGGTTATTTTTATGTACATCATACCATAGACGTCTATGATCATACTCGACTCTTCCGAATAACGTCCAGTCCAAACTCTGATGACCAGAACCGAACTCTGTCTTCAAAGATTTTCATGCATGAAAGTTCAGTCCAGGCTTCTCAATGATTTATCTTCATATTTCTGTTTCAAATAGATCTTTAAGCACAACCCCCTTTCGGTGAACACTCTTTTAATTTAATGATATGCTTCCAAACTTACACACAAAGAATGAAACAACTCAGAATGTTATTTTCTTTCTCCAGAACTAATTTACATTCCAGAACAAGATCGTCTTGACCAGAACTCTATCAACACTTTAATGTTTTTTTCGTGTTATGTGCTTGAATGGGCTCACGCGCCGTATGAAGCCTCACACCGTTATTTCGAGGCCGCCCTTATTGAAGTTCCCTGCCCATAAAAGTTAAATATTTACAGGTTGGTTGGCACGCGACAAACAACACTAAACGTGTTATCGGCAGGAAATCGAACCAAAAAGTAGTACATTTTTAGGGTCATCATGAGGTCAAATAAAACGATTAGGTCAATAAGTTTGCCGCAGTCGAAGGCCGAGTTTTCTCATTAGTTTGTTGGTTTGCGACATCTGTAATTTGCATTAAATATTTTCCATCTTGAGGCTCATTAGCAAAATAAACGAGTGAGATACACAACCAACAAACAAGTAAGCAGCTGAAAACTGAACAAACCAAAACAAGAATCCCCCAAAAATTAACAACAACAACACTGTAAAATATCAGCCCAAAGAGGGGGGGAAGAAAAAAGGAAAAAAGCAAAACAAAATATTAAAAAAATTGACTGACCGACCCAAGTGCTGGCACCCAAATCGCAATACAACATCTTTTTTGTTTAGGCCTAAGGGTAAAATATGAACAAAACCCTAATAAATTCGTAAATGCAAATTATCTTATTATTTATTAACAATGATTTGATGATGAAGGCCCTGTAAAATCTGCAGCTATAAACACAACTATTGCTGAAACCCTATAATGCCCCGGGTTGAGAAAGGCAAGCTCAGATAAAATGCATTGCGATCCTACATCCACGATACTAAAACGCTGTTTAAGATCATGGGCAAGGTTATTAACCAGTTGCACTCCGTCTCCGTGAGCTTGGACAATTTAAAGCACACAGATTCCCGGGAAAACAAACAATTTTACAATAGTACTGGCCATACATGTGAAAGAAATCGTCTTGAAAGGATATGTGTATGTATGTGTACTGTGAAATAATGTGTTTTCATGCTCAAAATGAAAAAAGGCTCTTTAGAAATTTCTTGTCTTTTCTTGAATAAGAGGGAATTTTAAGAGCAATGCTTTTCAGGAGACATTTTCTAAAATGCTATTCTACCAAACTGACATGCAAAGCTCACAAATTATTTTTATTTTGAGCTAACCTTGTCTTTAAATTTGTTTAAAAACACAGGGGATCTAAATGGGTACATTACCCGCCTGTTGCGAAATCGCCAATTTTAAAATAAACGGTCGGCATGGCAATGTAATCACTGACGTACTAATATTCAAATAGTTGAAAAACCTATCACATCCCGCAATCAAATTGAAGTGATCGTGGTCCAATATTTGTTGTCTGATATCATTCATTTTACAAACTGGTCACAAATACGGGCATGTGTATCTTTCTAAAGCTAATATCACTCTGACGTCAGAAAAAAAACCGCCAGCTTTTAAATTTCCCATAAACTGAACAGAAATGATCAGGGGTACATTTTTTTCATTTTTAGTTAAATAATCGCACCTGGGGATCTTAAAATAACTGTTAACCAAAAGACGTCAATCTTTTGTCGTATTTTCACCTTTAAACTGTTAAATGTTTGTTGTCTGGGTTGTGAAGTTTGCCGTCGATAAGCAATCTTAGGTTTTTACTGGAAAAAGTGACACTCATGTGATGATTTAAAGTTTCGATAGATGGAGGGGCACAAGTCACGGGAGGGGGGGGGGGGGGTAGATAGACTTATGATTTTGTTGGCAACCACTATTGAAACGCCCCTTTCTCCAAAGTTGAATTAGAACGGAAGACCCTTACTGTTGCGTGTTTCTTCATTATTGAATTCGGGCACTTATGTTGTTGTAGTTGTTTTGTTGTTGCTGCTGTTGTCGTTGATGATGGTGATGTTATTGTTCGTATTTGTTGTTTGCTTGTTTGTTTATTGTATTGGGGTGTTTTGGGCATAGGAACAGAAGAAAAAGAAAGAGAAAAATACATGCATTATTTATGCAATTCATAATTTAGGTCAGTAATTGTAATGACTTCGTTTACCTGGTAGAAAAGGGGCGTGGCAAGTAATTGTGGTCTACATACAAAGTCAGGCAGAGAAGACAGGGAAACCAATGTGATATGTTATCCATGTTATCTCCAGGCACGCGAACAGCAAACCGGTTCCTGGACGGATCCATACCAGAATCAAACAAGCCAAAGGTGATTAGATTAATCATTTATAATATGGATCAAGTGGATAGCAAATAGCTTTATTCGATTACACAATGCTTATCAGTGTCAGACCCTGTTTATTAAGGTATATTCTATTTTTTTGAGTAAACTTATATTCTATTTTTGAGTAAGCTTATATTACTTTAAATTGTTGAACCCCTATTTAAATTGTACCTTTAAACTATGTTTCTATTAAGACCACCTAGCTGGTACATGCCACTGGTGAAGGGAACAAAGAGACCCCTGTCCTATAGGCCTTGTTTATGTTAAAACCCAGACCACTTCCTTAATTCGTAGAGTACATAAACAATGAATGACCAGTTGACACATTTACTGGTACTCCCTTGTCTTAGGGATGGGGAATGGTGGGGTTGTTTGCCTGGTTTGGGAGGAAGATTGGCTTTCTCGTTGAGAGCAAGTTTAGACTTCAAGGCAGATAGACGTGTGATGTAACTTCCCCCAGAAGTTACTATGTCTCAGCTTTTTAAGACCTGCCTTGATTTTGTTTCTTAACAGGTAAGCGAACACTCACCTTCCTAAAAGTATATTCATGTCTTATTCTTAACTAGTAAATTATAGAGATATCACAAGTTCCTCATACAATTTGAATTAATTGTATGATATTGTTTAGTGTGATTCTCCTTGCGTTGGAAACTCATTGTATTATATTTTAATGTGTTTATCCATTGACCTTTGATACAAGATGGTTGTGACTGTGTATGGATTAAGATACTACTTTTCACAAGCCAGACATATTTATAGTTATTTCAGTCATTGTAAAATACTTTTGATTAGATAGTTTAGTGATAGCCCAATAACTACTTGTAAGACGATAAATACTTTTGTTGAATTACTGTGTTCCATATAAAGAAGAATTCTTACTTGATTAAGTAGGAGAGCAAGTTTAGACTTCAAGGCAGATAGACGTGTGATGTAACTTCCCCCAGAAGTTACTATGTCTCAGCTTTTTAAGACCTGCCTTGGTTTTGTTTCTTAACAGCGTTCCACCATGGGTCCACCATGGTTCCAGTTCCATTTCCCTCGGGACAAGAGTTGGGACTGCTGTCGTTGTTCAGGCAACGCTCTCCGCCTGATCGATGTATTTAGTGCTTATTGACGAACGACTCGTGTTTTATCATTTGTACTTTATATGAACATCTATTCTTTTCTTCTATTCATTGATATTTTTTCTACTGTACAGTGTAGTTTACTTTGTTCCTTTTCTATCATTATTGTACCTGTACACCACAGTGTAAAGCTTTGCATGTAGCTGTTTTGTAATATTGTTTGTTTGAATTCAAGATGCCAGTTGTCACACTGGGAATTTATTATCGGTGTACCTTCGACACTGAATATTAATAAATACCTCTTTGGAATCTTTGGCACAAAATATATGTTTCAGACTTATATATTTTAATGGATCTCCGCGTTTTCTAATCTTAATTAATTGAACCGGCGCAGGCATATAAGGCCTGTGTAACAAATGGAGGCACTGCCCGGATGTTAAATTTTCTTGGAAAATAATAGTTGTTTTTCCCAAAAGGAAAATTATGTCTAGATAATACATTTTTTAAATTGCTTTTAACTGAGTATTAGGTTACCGCTTTCTTTGCTTGTAAGAGATTAACAATATTCTGGTTATGATATTTGCTTTTTATTGCCACAACTTGTAAAACACTAAGTTGGACATAGCGTATATTTGAAAGTGGTCTTAATAATTTGAAGTGTGACCTAATCAATTTTTGTTGCTGTTGTTCAGGTCAAATCAGTAGCAGCCCTGCTACTGACAGGCGCTAACAGTAAACAAGGGGTGCTTGTCCAGCTCAGTTGTTATTGTGGTTTCTATTTTGCTATTTCGATATTATCATCATTTAATTATTTTTATGTTCTATATAATAATTAGCACTTTCTAGAATCTTGATTAGTGTTATAAATGGTACATTTAGTAACCTCAATATCTTAAACTATTTTGTTAACCCTGTTTTTGGATAGTTTAGCTTTATAATCTTTTTAAAGATGTCTGACTCTAATCCTAAGTTTAAGGCAGAGCTAGTGAAGTTTCTGGCCGAACAGGTGGCCAAAGATAAACCTAAGAAGTGTCCCATAAGGCGATCTGCAATTATGAGTTTGCAGATGACGCCATCTCATCAGGCCACATCTGATAAACCTCCAGCCGCACTAGTAGTGGGTACCCAATTCACTGTCTGGGCTGAGGTTGACTTAGTGTGTGCCCTGTGAGTGCCTTATGGGCACTAGGTCGATCCAAAGTGACATGCATACAATGTATCTGCTTATTGTTATCACAAGAAGTTAGCGCATCGTCGCTTGGAACCCATTGACGACCTGTTCGTGTTTGGTGCAGGTGGAGTCAGAAGTTCTATACATTGTTGGGTACATCGAGGCCCATCTGCACTTTCACATTGACAATTAGGTTTGCGTTCAGTCAGAGACGATAACGCTGGTACTGGTTATTTTTATCTTACAAGTTTTATTTGTACAAGTGAGCACCAAACCAATGAAATCCTTAATTGCCACCACCTTTCGGGTGAAGCTCATTCTACCCAAGAGTGACGCATAGTGGCAGCTAGAGGAATCATTCGGCAGTTCTCTGGAAAGGGAGTGTCGTCTGATAGTTGGATGCGGTGTTTGACTGATGAGGTGTACCCAATGTTTAGGTCATCTACAGAGAATTACATCTTGCCATCTTGGTAAGAAAGTAGGAGATTGGTGAATCTCTGTCTGTCCTCTGAAGTTTGCGGAAATGTATTATTGTATTGACTTGTAATTAAAGATGTCGGGACGCCATGATTCTAGGAGGGGAGAGTGTCAGACCCTGTTTATTAAGGTATATTCTATTTTTTTGAGTAAACTTATATTCTATTTTTGAGTAAGCTTATATTACTTTAAATTGTTGAACCCCTATTTAAATTGTACCTTTAAACTATGTTTCTATTAAGACCACCTAGCTGGTACATGCCACTGGTGAAGGGAACAAAGAGACCCCTGTCCTATAGGCCTTGTTTATGTTAAAACCCAGACCACTTCCTTAATTCGTAGAGTACATAAACAATGAATGACCAGTTGACACATTTACTGGTACTCCCTTGTCTTAGGGATGGGGAATGGTGGGGTTGTTTGCCTGGTTTGGGAGGAAGATTGGCTTTCTCGTTGAGAGCAAGTTTAGACTTCAAGGCAGATAGACGTGTGATGTAACTTCCCCCAGAAGTTACTATGTCTCAGCTTTTTAAGACCTGCCTTGATTTTGTTTCTTAACAGGTAAGCGAACACTCACCTTCCTAAAAGTATATTCATGTCTTATTCTTAACTAGTAAATTATAGAGATATCACAAGTTCCTCATACAATTTGAATTAATTGTATGATATTGTTTAGTGTGATTCTCCTTGCGTTGGAAACTCATTGTATTATATTTTAATGTGTTTATCCATTGACCTTTGATACAAGATGGTTGTGACTGTGTATGGATTAAGATACTACTTTTCACAAGCCAGACATATTTATAGTTATTTCAGTCATTGTAAAATACTTTTGATTAGATAGTTTAGTGATAGCCCAATAACTACTTGTAAGACGATAAATACTTTTGTTGAATTACTGTGTTCCATATAAAGAAGAATTCTTACTTGATTAAGTAGGAGAGCAAGTTTAGACTTCAAGGCAGATAGACGTGTGATGTAACTTCCCCCAGAAGTTACTATGTCTCAGCTTTTTAAGACCTGCCTTGGTTTTGTTTCTTAACAGCGTTCCACCATGGGTCCACCATGGTTCCAGTTCCATTTCCCTCGGGACAAGAGTTGGGACTGCTGTCGTTGTTCAGGCAACGCTCTCCGCCTGATCGATGTATTTAGTGCTTATTGACGAACGACTCGTGTTTTATCATTTGTACTTTATATGAACATCTATTCTTTTCTTCTATTCATTGATATTTTTTCTACTGTACAGTGTAGTTTACTTTGTTCCTTTTCTATCATTATTGTACCTGTACACCACAGTGTAAAGCTTTGCATGTAGCTGTTTTGTAATATTGTTTGTTTGAATTCAAGATGCCAGTTGTCACACTGGGAATTTATTATCGGTGTACCTTCGACACTGAATATTAATAAATACCTCTTTGGAATCTTTGGCACAAAATATATGTTTCAGACTTATATATTTTAATGGATCTCCGCGTTTTCTAATCTTAATTAATTGAACCGGCGCAGGCATATAAGGCCTGTGTAACATCAGTATCCGGATATATATTTACATTTGATTGTAAAGTAGACAAGCATGATTTATCAATGGTTGAGTAGAGGCTTTTCAAGTTGAATTATGAAGTACTCCACAGTTGTAAAATATCTTCTTTTCTTTTTTTATTGGTATACATTTAGATTGATATAAAAAAAAGCGATGGAGGAAAAGGATGGGGAAGGAAAGAAGAGCAGATGAAATAAAAGGGAAAATTATATATGAAGTGATTAATGATGCCATTTTCCGTCAATGACCAATGATTCTGATATCAAAACCATTGTTGATGATAATTATATCCAGTCAGGGACGGATCCAGGGGGGGGCACAGGGGGCACTCCCCCCCCCCCCATCATACAACGAGCCCACACCCTCATTTCACGTCAAAGCTCTTTTCTCTATATTTTAGTGCCTCATTTTTTAAATTGCTCAGCAGAGATTTTTTCGATCATGTGCCCCCCCCTTATGTGCAAGAGTTGTCTGGATACGCCAACGAATTAAACGGGTCTTTGTGTATATTATTTCAATTTCATACAGCAGACATAACGTGATGGGGGAGACCACAACCTCCTTCGGGATATGGGTGTGAGGTTAGTGCCCATCTGCCCATCTTTTATTATTGCTGATTTGCAGTATATTATTTGCTAAAATATTGCTGAATCAAGAAATACTGCTTGAACTTTGATTAGAGTTGATAATGTTCTTTGAAAGAACAATTTGAAAGTCAGTATAATGGGATTATCATTTTACACGATTTGGGTTGAAGAATGACCGAGTAATTTCTTAAGCGGGGTTTCTCATTTTACGGCATATCGTAGAACATGTATTTTTGGTCGTATTTGAGAGTGTTATTGCTCTCCAACACCATCCATATTTTCTTGAATTTCATCCATCCTAACTGCTGCACTGGTCACTCTACTCCACTTTTCAAAAAGAAGAAACTACGTTGATCAGTAACGAAATGTAAATTTGATTTGGCCTTTGCTTAACCTTATCTCAAAAGGTGATTGTATTTGTGGAAAATATTAGTAATTATTCTTAATAACCCCCAAACTGGTGTTAATTTTGTCCAAATGAGTAATTCTATTATAGGTGGAAATCGCCAAACTAACTTTGGCAATAATGGAAGAAAAGTAAAATTAGCTGCGGCTTATACAAAGCAAGCTTCATTTGGTACTTTCTTATAAATCTGGGCGGGATTGGCTTTTCACTTCATTAGGTTTCCACTGTTACCCTGTAATATACCGTGTATGATTATATTCGTGCATTGATTGTTACTAACGAGAGGTTAATATTTGAATTAAGAAAACAAAATCGCAATTCAATCTTATTTCCGGAATATATTTTCACAAAATATCACTATGTTTCTTTTCTTTCTGATTTGTCTTCCTTTATAACAATAGCGATTACGTTTTTGGGGGAACGTGCCACCTGGAAAATCAAATGTCATTCACTGGGCAAGTTTTCCTTGAAAAACCACCATTATTCGGACCAACCACGTTCTTTTTTCTATCCCTATTCTCTCCTTTTCGCTAGAGTTGCAAAATGTCTCATAATTATCACGTATTGAGGACAATTTTAAAAGCAGACATCCATAATCGGCTGATTTGCGGTGTTCTTTCTCGCTCCTTTTATGAACTAGGCTGCACGCAAGGCAAATACTACTTGAACTTGGGTCCAAACCGTATTTGCGAATCTACTTTGAAAGCACCCACGCTTTGACCTTTGACCTTGTGGCGCGTGACTTCCACGCGCTTGGCGTACGAATTCATTCAACCTCCCTCCCTCTGTTTCTCTCTCTCTCTCCCTCTCCCTCTCTCCCTCCCTCTGTCTTTATCTCGTTCTTTCTAATCTTGAAGTGAGGCGTCAATGGTTTCAGTTTGCTCTCGAATAAGATTTAATCTCCTTTCGAGGTGGTTTAACGAGCCCTATTGTTTGAATTATATGTTAGGTTACTGCTTCATATTAATATAGAATTAGTTTGAAATGAAATACAGGAAGAAGCACGTAATTCACATTAGCTATAACGTATTGCTGTTGTTTGATACGAAATAAACGTTTCGCTCTACACTTGCAATTTGTTTCATGGTCTGTTCGTGTGCAGCAATACTAATAATGGGGCTTGAATTTCTTTTGGAATTATTTTCAGGAATTTGAATGTCTTTCGACATAATTATTTTCAAACTGATTGAAGGAAACATTGCATTTTAATATGAACATGGAAAGAATTTTATACAATTTATTGTAACCCCCATATCATTCTGTTAAAACATTCAATAGAGGCTTAACACTGGGAATTATACTATACGTTCATGTTGATACCAAAAAGATGAATTATACATGCATATCAATTTCACACAATGATGATAGAAGTTTTTAGATTTGATCTCGCATACAAACAGTGAAAAAGACACAAGTACATCAATAGCTTTGCGAGACTGAAAGAAGGCACGATTTAAGAAATTTGAGAGAACATATACGAAAGGAAAATAATAGATAAACAGGAAATACACACATGGAGAGAATATGTATAGGATAGAGGCTAATTTCTTTCAAATTTTTCAAAACAGCTCCCCTAAACAAAACAAAAAGCCAACAAAAGGAAAATTTTCGTGACCACCACTTGCGATCACTTCCCGGGCATAATCGATACCGATACCTTGAACGTATACAATATTCGTCGCAGGTGCTGATGTACAGTATTGATTACGAGGAAATCAAATCTTTTCAATTTCGGAGTCATTAATTACTCTCAAAGAGCTTGAAAGTGATAGTAATGTCTTAAATCAATGCTTTATAGTACCTTTATTTGGGGGAAATCCAACAAGGAAATAACACAGAGGTTTCGTATAATTCACCTTTTAGCGTTGCACCTAAATCTTATTTTCGGCAGCATCAATTACACATAATGATTATAACAGCACGCCTACAAAAGTATTGTAAGCGATGGACTCTTAACCCTAATAAGGCCGGGCTATTTGAAGTCTTACTACGGCCGGGGGGGGGGGGGGGCCATTATGGCCCCCCCCCCAAGATCTCGGCCGTGAAACGGCCGATCTCCGCGAAAATTTGCACGCATGTCAAGTGAAGTGTATAGAACAAAAAAAATCACATTTTTACCCATAAATCCTATATGATTCATATTTAAGCATTCTTTTTCACTACATATATTCATTAGACCATTTGGAACAATAATACAACAAAAAAAATTGGAAGAGCCAGCTTATTCCTTATGTTATCTCTTGTTTTGATAATTTCTTATGTATTTCATTGTTTTTTCAACTTATTTATGTTATTGTTTTTTTGTTTTTTTCATTTCTTCCTACAATTCAACTATTTTGACTCCAGAAACAACCACCTAAACTTTAAACAAGACCCAATAACCAATGTTTGATCTATTTTTAGGAAAAATGACATTTCCATATGTTTTGTACACAAATCACAAAAATTAGCGATTTTCGGGCTGACATGCAAAGACAAAAGGTTACGTGACCTTGTAACTATAGGTCCGATTTTTTTTTTTT
This sequence comes from Strongylocentrotus droebachiensis, assembly GCA_035222895.1. Lineage (NCBI taxonomy): Eukaryota > Metazoa > Echinodermata > Echinoidea > Camarodonta > Strongylocentrotidae > Strongylocentrotus > Strongylocentrotus droebachiensis. The sequence goes on from JAVYIG010009490.1 coordinate 25,319, forward strand.
TTTTTTTAAAGATGCGCAAGACTCTAAAGAAACAAGTCAGCGAGCGGCGAGGCGCCATCCATATGCGTTCTCGAACAATCAGAAAAATTGTGGAGGGGGGGGCATAATGGCCCCCCGGCCTTATTAGGGTTAAGAAGAATGCAAAAATGTAGAATTAAAAATTATCTTGATCATTGTATTTGTATGAGGTAAATCTCTCTTTAAACACCATTCAAGAAACTCCTTTTTGGCCGAAACCTTCAGATATGCATTTTCAATTGGTTTGACTAGATCTATGGTCAATTTAATAACTTCCATTTTCACTCCAAAAGCTAAATACTACTCTCTATCTTAAATCTAGTGTTATCTCGAGAGTCATCTTTTTCCCGTTACCCCTTTTATGTTATAAAATCATCAATAAAAACGTTTTCTGCTTCGAAACTGCTTGGAATAAAGTGCCTCGCGTTGACCTGATCCAGCCCTTCAATTAACTCTTTTTTTCTTGAGGTGTCATAAGTTCGGGGCTCTTTTTATAGAAAAAAATCTCTTATTTCTATTTCATCCAAGGCGGATTAAAAGTCCACGTGCCGAAACCCAAGGGGGAGGATTAAACCGCGATGAAAGAATTTCTCTAAAGTACATGATTGATCGAGAAATGGCTTGCAGAATTAGAGGGGGATGGGGGCATCATCCAAGCCGTGCGCTGCAACCCGCAGATTAATTTGTACTCGTAGCGCAACCAGTCTCGAGAATTGGGATGATGAAGCAGCGAAAATAAGAAAACAAGGATGATTGAAGAGAAAGAGAGTATAAGGGGTAGGATTTGATTTTACAGCAAGGGCTTAAAGGAAATATGCTCCAGGATGAAATCGTTAAAATAGTTTTCAGTCAAATTGTCTTTTCATCGAGATAAAGAAAAGTGCACGCGTGACAAGTGTTTTCTTAATGGAAGTAAAAATAGAAGATAAGGGTGAACGAATGAGAGGGATAGAGAGGGAGAGAGAGAGAGAGAGAGAGAGAGAGAGAGAGAGGGAGAAAGAGAGTGAGAGGGGGAGAGAGAGAGGGAGGGAGGGAGAGAGAGAGAGAGAGAGAGGGGAGAGAGAGAGAGAGAGAGAGGGAGAGAGAGAGAGAGAGAGAGAGAGAGAGAGAGAGAGAATATTAGGCACTATGATTCAATAAAATTCATACAAAGAAAGTTTGTTGTAATTGCATATTTTAGATTTATGTAGAAATATATCGTATGTAGCATCCGAACATAATGCAAAAACAGTAAGAAAATGTGTGTGTCCGTTCTTAAAATGTACCTCAAACCAAGGAGTTATTACACATAAATCCTTGTTCAAACATGAGATAGGCTTCTGTAATACCCCCTTTCCCAAAATATACAACGTATTGCATTCTTTGAAGTAATTAGTTGTAAGTCAAGTAAATAATATCTAAAATGTTAGGATGTATACAAATGATTACTGGTAGTGAAATGGTTCAATTGCGTTAATACGTGATACCTTCTCGGCTAACGTTTAAGTGATTTGATATTAAAAATTAACGATGCTTAGTAATCGGTCCCCATCTATTCCATATTTTATTATTTCATGCTTCTTTATATTACTGTACCGCCCTCAGTTGGCCAAAGCACATACAATTAAAACCCTGATGTTTTCTCAATCTCTCGTTCTGTTCCTCTCTCCGCATCAGTACTCTTAACTGACTTCTTCTTTCTATCTCTCTTTTTCTATCCACCATTATAATCTTACTCTATATGTCTGTCTATATCCTTTCCTTTCTCTTCATTTCCCATTCCACGCTTCCATCTTCTGTGAAACACTCTCTTTATCTTTTCCTTTTTTTTCTCCATGAATTCTTTCCTTATATTTGGTGGGGGTGTATTCCTTCACCTTATCCACATTTTCATCCTCCCTCCCCCTCTCTCTATCTATCTATTCCCCTCTCTTTTTCCCCATCCCATCTCTCTATCTCTCTCTCTCTCTCTCTCCCAATCCCCTCTCATCTTTCCACCATCATGTTCTCTCCTTCGTTCTCTCATGCTCTTTCCTGTCCCTCTTCAAATGGTTGTCGGTAATAGTTTTCATCCATCGCCCATCAAGTCGAAGGCGTAGGCTCTCAACCATATCACCCCAGCATAGCGGGACACGTGCGACCCACACGCCCGGTTTGACTTCCATTTTCATGCAAATTCTCCGGTTTTTACCATTTTCATGCCATCTACTCTTTTGACATATCCCTGGCACCAAGGTGATTTAATATGCAATGGAGAACGAATTAAAAAGAAAATTCACTGAAAAGCATAGTCAGAGGAGAAAGTAGGAGCTGAGACCACGCATGACATATGATTTTCGATGTTTTTCTTCTCGTCCTTGAATTAGGTTATTTTTTCCCTCTTCAGAGGTAATTCATTCAATAATTCTACAATTCGACAACATTAACAACATTAAAATGACTTATGAAATGAATATAAGCACATTTAACAACAATAATAACGTTGAGATGGTTTATATACGTAATTAATAAACATTCACTTTACATTGGAAAAAAAAAAAGATTTAGGTTATATTCCTGTGATTTGGGTTCTTGTAACAATTTCAATTACGCCTACATGAACATTTCATAGGCCTATAGAGAAAAGGATAGTATTAGAGATGAATAAACCGAAGATGTTCTTGGTTTCTTACGGGAAGCAGTAAATTTAAAGATTGGAAAATTGGAGTCAGTCTACAGACATTGGAACATCATAAGATTGTTAAAAGTTTTACTGTTTAGATGATAATCTTTAACAAATTTGACACTAAAATAATATGTCTAACGCCGCCACATCATTTATTCAAATTCGCATTTGAAGTCTGTAAATTACGAATTTCTTTCTAATAATGGAGATCATGACTTTATGTGTCAATAATTCATAGCCACCAATCAACCTCAAAATACCTCCACCATTACCAAAAATGCAAAGTAACAGACTTCAACCAATAGACTGGCAAAAATAATTATTGACGACACCCTAACACCGATGATTGGATCCCACAGCTATGCATTATCATAGCAAACATCTAAATACTATATATACATTTTATAAACCACAAAAATATATTATTGCCATTATTACATATAAATATTTTACTCACTTAACCACAGTAAAATAAAAGAAAGAACTGATATTTTGGTCAACGATACCCAAATATTATGTTAGTATATACCCATTCCCTAATTTACATCACAAACACACTCACATAATAAACCCTGCCCATAAGTCCCGACTTTGTAGTCCATTGCAATTCCAGTGTTACACCTAAGCAAGATTAACTTAGCAACTCTTCAAGTTCAACCGCTGTCACTATCACCATCAAAACCATCACAGGCGAACTCCTGCCGGTCATTTTGCAAGCAGACCACTTGGCACCATCTACACGATTGACCAATATTGCCAATCAAAACGCGAAACCGCATCCGATTTTACGACCAAAAGCCTCATACAGCAACATGCCTATTACAAATCCCACCACCACCACCACCACCACCACCACCACCACCACCTGACCACCAATAGCATCATCACCACCACCACCCTCACCACCACTACTACCACAACTACCACAACCACACCACCATCACCATCACCATCATGATTACTACCACCCAGCAGCTAATCTACCTGAGAAACGTTTTAGAAACAAAAAATATTCATAATATCGGAATGACTAATAATGTCAAAATTTATTCAGGCCTATACTTTACTATAATACTGCCCATTTACCATCGCCACTAGCATCACCATCCCCGCCACCACCACTAGTCCACTTTTAATACAATCACCATCCTAATACCGCCACAGCCATCACCACTATCACCGCTATCACCACCATTACTAGAACCACCACCATCTTTACCAAAACCACCACCACCATCACCACCACAGACATCACCACCACCACCACTAACATCACCACCACCAGCAACGACATCGCGACCAGCCTCACCCCGTTACCACCATCACCACCAGAACCAACACCATCATCACTAAAACCACCACCACCACCAACACAGCCATCACCACCACTAACATCACCACCACCAGCAACTACATCGCCACCAGCCTCACCCCACTACCACCATCACCGTCAAGATCACATAACATATCCTAACAGTGAATAGAGCTTTGGTGGCCTGTGTCTTGTACTTTTTATTTTTAAAACAAGTCACCGCGAGACAGTATACGAAACAGTGATAAATTCTAAGAAAAACTTTAAAGCGAAATCAAATTAAGATATTTAAACAATTCATTCAAATGACATGATTGAATAAATATCCTTGCTTCGGTTCTTTAAATCCAATTCTCTTCTTTTCAAGGGGATGCCAATACCAGTAATTTGGCTTCCGTCCGCTGTTACAAAGTGCAACCACTCACTTATGCCCCAATCTTTCTTAAATTTTGATCAAAAGAGAGAAAATTATGGTTTGATGAGTCAGCAGTTGAGCTTCTCAGATGTGGAAAATCTGACAACATCAGATGCAAGGGGATCGGAAAAACAGAGAGGGAGGAAAAAAAAAAGGATGAGATATTTGTGCTTGAAATATGAAGTAGAAGATTAAAGCGTGGAGATGGGAGGCGGATGGTAAGAGAGAAGTGAGAGAGAAGGAGATGGAAAGATCGCCTGAAGGTATCTTTCGAAGCGGAGAGACACTGTATTGGCTATCAGTGAAGATTGGAGGCTTGCATGAAAATCGATTTTCTAAACAATCTCGCTCGGGAAGAGGGGAAGTTGGACCGGCGAGTCAGGGCAGGAGAGGCCGCGGAAAACGCTTGGGTCGTACCGCTAAATTCACTCTCACCGGCGGGGGAGATTACAACAGCGAGAAGAGAAGAGGAGAGAGAGAGAGAAAAAGTAAGCCGCAAAATTACACTTTAGTTTCGGCTCCATTCCTACTTTCGCACGAACGCCACACGACTGACAACCAATCTATCACGAAAAAACGAAAAAAATAAAATATGACACCTAATTGACCAATCACGTTTCGAGGTCTTCTCCCCAGACGCTAATTTGCATACGAAGCGTACTTTTTGAGCCAATCAGCGGGCGAGGCTAATCCGGTGGTCGCGTGTTGAGCGAGGTCGGCAGATGGTTTCTTCGCTCCAGGCAAAACGAAACGGGCGAACGCGCACGCGTATTGGTTGATCAGGAGGGTACACTTTCGGGTGCAATCTATATTCCATTCTCACCCTAAATTTCACGAAACCTCTCCTTCACATCCCTCCACCACCACCCCACCCTCTGATAAGGAATCCTTTAAAGTTGGAAGAAAACCCTCAAATTATCGTTTTTCCCGATTTTCGCACAATCAATGATTCAAGACTTTGCGAAAATCCGTCGCGCTAATGAGCCGCCCTAACCCAGAGGAATAAGCCACAAACACAGTCATCAACGAGCTTTGAATCTCTACAAAATTTAACTTAAAAGTGGTCTAATTGTTTAGAACAGATCGCAAGGGAATCACACGTTCCAGGATGCATAATCCTAAAAGCTTTCACAGGCTCAGTTGCCGACTATATTACACCTCTCTTTCTCTCTCTCTCTCTCTCTCTCTCTCTCTCTGTCACCCTTCCCCTCTTTCTGAACAGGAGAGAAAGTGAAGGCAGCACTTATTAAAGACATATTTTGTTTTATTATGGAGAATCACTTCATTATCAATAATTTTATTTAAATCATAACTAGAGGCATTGTGAGATAGTTGCTCTTGATTATTCCTCCAAACTGTGAGTAAATTGTGCATTTTGTAAACACGAGGACCTACAACATCCAGTCAAATGCTATAAATTATTCTCTCCCCCCCCCCCCATCTCTCTCTCTCTCTCTCTCTCTTTCTCTTTCTCTCTCCTCCATTCTCCCTTTATATCTCGTCTTTTCCTTTCTTCCTCTTTTTCAAATTTAAACTAACTAAGTCTGTATATAATTGTATAACGTTGTTTATTTCTTGCAGGGATAGCACAGGGATAGCAGTTTGTTAACTGAAGAGGCAACCCTTCTTAAATAAAACTGTAAATAAATATCTATCTATCTACCTATATCTATCTATCTTCATATCTACATACCTATCTATCTATATATCCATTTATCTATCTAGCTATATATCTGTATTTCTGTATATAATCTATCTGCATATCTATCTATCTATCTATCTATCCATCTATCTATCTATCTATATGTCTATACTATCTACCTATCTATCTTTCTATATATCCACCTATCGATCCACCTATTAATCTATCTGTATCTATCTATCTGTATAATTTTCAAATCTTCTTTTTTTCTCTCTCTCTCTCTCTCCTCCATCGTCTCTTTATATATGTTCTCCTTTTCTTTCTTCCTCTCTTCTGTTGACCCACCATTCCGCCATCTCTGTTCGTGAAGTGCACGATACCCAAGGTTTATAGTGCGCTAATGTCCATCATGTATGAATAATGCAAACACGCCATCGAGTGGAAACAAAATTTATTAAATTGTCAGAGAAGCAATAACACGTTTTTTGAAAAGAAATTCAAGGCAGCGCAGTAACTATTCCCCATCTCCCATCCATTCAGCATGTTGAGTAGAGAGAGGCCTGTGTGTATTCAAGCGTCATCGAGTGGGGGAGTTAAACATTATTACGTTTTTTGACGTCTTTCGCATATTTTTTCTGTCGTGTCAAAATCAAGTTTGACAACACGTTGCACTTTCTGAACGCGAAAGTGCTGGTATTTTTAATGTGATCTCGTACGTTACATTCGCAAACATCCGCCTACGCGCAAAACTTCATCAGAAAAGGTGGGGGGGGGGGGGGGGGGGGGCTCCATTGTTTTTTTTTAATTTGGCAAGGGGGCAAAGCGAGTGAAAAAAGGCACTTTCTTATACCATTATAGTAAAATGTAAAGTCAAAATAAGTGGTAGTTACAGTAATGATTTCCCCGAACATGACAAAATCCTAAGATGGATGAGTGGTGAGGGAAGGGGCGCTTTAAACCCCCCCCCCCCTCCGCCTACGGTAAAACAATGTGTTGCAAAACCCGGTTAATGAATTGATAACATAAAATTCAAACTTCAAGGATGTAAATAATGAGTTGTTCCTTGATAGTTGGAAATCAAGAATTGTTTTCTAGAACTGTATTGGCTTTATCCACATTGAAAAACTTGAATACCGTAAATAAACTTTTATTATTAAGGAAGTGCAAACGCAAGTTAGTTCCTGTACCATTATAAATCATTTAAATAATATCAATCCCTGATCATCATCAACATCCTGTTTTCCTCACACCACACCCCGAATGGCGGCTTCTCAACTTTTATTTTCAGTCGGTATTACTTTCAATTCACACCTTCGAAACCACAGTAGCAGTGGAAATGGCGGAGTTAATCGAACAGATAATCACCACAATTGTTTCCTCCTATTTTTCCCTGACCATAAACACCATTTCTTACCAGCATATCACTTCATTTTGTCATTGATAGATGGTTGTGTGGTAACCTAAATGATGTATGTCGAGTACCATGTTGTATTTTTGGCGATGTTGCGGGTCGGTCATGTAATTTGGAAATATAAAGTAGATCAAATTTTACGCAACAAATTAATCTCGCTACTGTAAATGAGTCTGCAACGGAAACGAATAATGTGTTAAAAAAAATATGTTGTTGTTTTTTCGTATAGAAAATATTTAATCAGACACATTTTCAGAAATTATTAATAACTCAACATTTTTCTTCTTTTTTTGAATTAATTTCTTTGAACTCATTGCCGAGAAAAACAAATTGTATTTGGGGAACAGAGGCATCTTCCCTTAGCACCTTAGCAACAGAAACAAAAAACAATCTGAAAAATGCGAACAAGCTATTACCATGGTAACAAACATTGTCATCATTTGAAATATGTGCGGAATGCCTGCCCCACGCATAATTTCAATTGTGCACATAATTTTATGCAGCTTTATATTCAAACGCGATGCTATACCAGGCACCTCATTTGCATAATCAACTGACCTCGGAATCGGAGGGCGGATCTACTCGCTCGCGACCAGCAGTCAGGCCACGCCCACTCACACGACCACTGCTAGTGCACCTGCACGGTTTCTATTATGTAGCGGCAATGGACCGATCGACGGACCAAAGGACCACAAGCCAATAATACACAACAAAGTAACTATGAAAAACGCAGATGGCTTTTCGGCCATTAAGATGAGATTTCTATTTTTAATGAAAAAATAACAAACATGTCAAAGTCGGAAAAATGGACATGTTGTTTTGCAAATTCTGATGTTGAACAACCTTCGATTCGTAATTAATGATGAGAATGATTCGGTTTACAAACAGTTCCCAATGAATTGTGATTCAGTTAATATTTTGGTAGCATTTTATGAATTGAATCAGTTGCTATAATGGGTAATGTACTTTTCATGACTTTTTGTGAATACAATCATTGTTGTTAGCTGTTCATTATTGGTGATATAACAAGTGGTCTGCTGCGGAACGGGGCTAATGAAACAATGCTACACTTGTTCGTTAAAATTTCAGTTCCATGTTTTTACCTTTTATATTTCACCTGTGACAATAACATTAAGATAATGACACATTGGTTTTAACATTATTAACGGTAAGTTGTCGAAACAGAAAGAAAGGACATCAACATTATTTGATTGTTTGCAGTAAGATTGAAGAACAAGAGTGAGATATGAAGGACCCTACAGTAAAAACTACGAAGGGTTACGGTTATATTGATAAACGAAATCATTTAAAATACACACCCACACACACACACACACACATAATATATTTATATTTATCTTTCTCTTGCAGTTGCGCGACGAATAAATTATAACATGATTAATGTATTTTTTACTATGGCGTTTTATCGATTTATTATATAACATCCGCTTGGAAAATAAAGTGCTTTACTTGGTAACGAAACACCATTAGAGAAATATGAAATAACAGAAAACATATGAACTTTACCAATCATGTAACGCAACACAATAACAGTAGAAAAATATAGACATACGTATACGGCATCTTTTCAATATATTTTTCACTTTCCAAAAAGTTATATTTAATTCATCTTTCCATATAATACAATGTGATTATCTGGGTATAAAGGAATTGAAAACTTGGTAAACGCCTATGACTAGGAAAGGAAAATCAGGCGTATATTTCAAGGATGATAGGTGAAAATCATGGCTATAGTAGAAAGAACATTTTGGTAATGTAAACTCATTTTCCCCCTTTTCTAACAGCACGTATGGCGTTTCCCATCGATGTGATCATAATCAATAGAATATTTCATTCACGAAAACAAGGTTATGCTATTTAAACAATTAAGTATTAGTCATGTTTGGATAGAAACAAAAGAAAGAAATTGATTTAATTTGGAGATGGTAATGTGACGTCGGTTTTGGGAGGTAATTTTCATCGAATATACAGTAATTGTACAAGATACAAAATATAACAGAATCATATTACATAAGAATTATTACATTGATACTGTTCCTAAATATAACATATAAAAGTAATAGGAAAATAGGTCCTTCTTCCAAAATGATTTCTTATTATATTCTTTTAGAATAGACGAAGCATACTTCTGTAATTGTGAGAAAATAAAAAATCATAGTAGTTTGATAAGGAAAACAAAACTAAATCCTAAAAGAAATGAAAATGAGAAGAAGAAAAAAAAAGAATAAAACGAGCCTGTTACTGAAGAAAAAACAAAATCGAATCACCCAGCCTGAACTCGATCACTGTAACCTACTTTTCAACTAAGAAGTCATATACAAAATATGAAACCCTTCGCCAAATATTGACAGTTGCTAAGAAAACACCAAAAGCGCGCAAAATTCAAACAGGAGGGGGAAAAACGGTTTGAAATATACAATAAAATATAAAAATCTTCCAAACTTTGTAACCGCAGGACCACCAAACAAGTCGGGTACAATAGGGGGGTCACGCGTGCCCTTTGCGAGTTTTGATAGGTCTAAATCCAAGACCTTTTCACGAGTCTTGCTTTTCTTTTCGCAGATGAATAAACCCCCATGAATATGTGGTTTAATTCGAGCTTTGTTGTCTCGTGGTCAGAGGTGAGTTTGGGGGTAAAAGCCGGTTTTCTTTTATGGTTGCATATTCCATTCTTGGTTTTAAAAATAATACTTCTTTTTATAGAGGAATGTATTTTGGGGGAGTGACATTGCGCCGCGCACTGTATGATCATCGGACACCTGCTCATTTCTGCGCCGGAGCTCAGGCGAGACAATCTAACAATAAGAGGTGTCAAGGGGTTCGCACCGTTATGACCAAAGAGACTCCAATATCAGAAAGCTCAATATTATTCCCTCTTTGAAGACAAATATTGTTTATGTTTTCGAATTTTCAAATGTTATTTGAATGTCTGGTTTTAAGTACTGATTCTATATGCTTTGAAAGAAAACGTATTTTGCTTTTTCTGTCAATGTCTATCTCTGTACATTTCATTTGTCTATCTGTCTTGTCATGTATCGATAAAGAACACCTCGATTTTAATCACTTCATTCGAATTTATTCGATTTTCTTATAATGAAATCATCATTGAGATAATCACTGAACCTGCCTATATTAAAAGATATGAAAATGAAAACGAACGACGAATTTAGGCTCCCCTAAGAAAACCAAAGCCCTGAAACTTATTTTGTTTTTCCAGTATTTTGCAGACAAGAATATCTACTTTTTCCTTCAAAGATAATGGATTTAATTACAACATGATCGCAGGATAGGATTTGTTTTTCAATCTTAGAAAGCAAATAAAAGATGATGAAACAACTATTAATTCGAGAATCTACATTGTAAATGACACTGGTGCACGGACAATTTAGATAGAAGAATTATGTGATAGTCATTATTTGATAGTCCTTTTAAATCCAGACCTACTATATTGTGTTACTCAGTACGGGAGCCTATTCACATACAAGCTATGCTTTTTATTTAGGTTCCCCACATTTTACATTGTTCTACCTAGCCTGTTATAATATACATATTTCGAAATTTCGTACTTATTTTCTGTACATTATATTTGATTTGAATTCTTTAATTTTGTTCTGTCTTTTTTTCTTGTGTGAAATCTACTCTTATAATAATATACGCCTGTCCAAAAAAAAGAAAGAATATAAACTGTTTGTTTAATGTAAAATGTGGAATAAATAAAACTTCAAACTTCGAGGAAATAATAGGTCCCTGGATCGAGGCACCATGCACCTTAAAATCAGACTCACAATCACCATGTCCTTACTCCAGCGATCTTTATCCGTGTTTTATTTTTGTTTTGATGGTCTTTTTCTCTTTCTCCCTCTCTCTCCATTTCCCTCCCTCTCTCTACCTTGCACCTGGCTAATTCATACCTTTCAGAGTAATGCCACGCGACCACTCACAAAAACGCAAACAATTTCATCACTCTAAAAAAAGGACAATAGCCTCTCCTAACTATAAATACGTTTTTTTTTTTTAAATCCATTTATAGAGAGGGGGAGGTCAATTGAACTCAAAGCAAACATCTCCTTTCTTCGACCGTAAGAAAAGGAAGATTTATACCTGATGCTGGGTTTGATGATTAAGATCCCTTCTAAATGCAATGTTTAATTTGATTTTAAGCATTTAGTAAGTGCAGATGTTGTTCGAAATGCTATCTTACCTGACAGCTGGACGAGACAGATTATTTTGATGATCTGTATAATTGTCAAGCTTTATTTATTATGTATAAATGACCATGGGCATAACGCGCCGTACACTCGTTTTTATAAATAGCTACATGAATTCAACAAAATGCTTCGAGTGCATTTCATTTTCCTAAATTAAAATGAAGGGTAATAACTCATAGAACGGCTTCTGTCAATGTATTGCTATTGGAACCTTCTAATTCTCAATCAATAAAATTGGTTTAAGAAGACGCCGTATATATTATGTTTGACTCTCAATCCACGGGTTAAGGGTTCGAATCCCAACTAACGTCATTTGGTAAGACATTACTCCACATTTGCCACTCTCCATCCAGGTGTAAATGAGTATACATGGCAACGCTGTGGGGGTAATAATCAATTATTACAGGGCCCTCAGGACGAGTAGTATTGATACTAATGTGGCTACCCTGGGTGATGCCTAGGTCACATATAAACCGGGCCCCGTACGATTTTCCGTACCCGGCGGCTTGCCGTGGATTTAGAGGCCGTACGGGGACCGTCCGATTTTCATTTCTACGGCATGTGTGGTCACATATTCTGCGGCGCCCGGCAGGTGCCCGGAGAAAATTGTTCGGGTGAAATGCGAGGCGCCCGTAAGGATGCCGGCCGGTAAGCTTACGTGCTCCGTCCGATGAGCAGGTGCACACGTGGCTCCCGGAGGGTGCCCTGCCGGGGCCTGGCCGGGGTCCTCAAGGTGCCCTGTCGGGGCCCGGCCGGGGTCCTCAAGGCGCCCGGCCGGGTACCGTGCGGTGCACTGAACTATGTGTCCTCTGACATCCGCACCTCCTGTATTTAAAGCTGCGTTGTACATTTTGAGATGCTGCCGTGAGGGTCCCGCACGGGCAATATTCATTTCAAATTGCTCCTGGATGGCAGACGCCCGGTGTTGTGCATATTACCCTGGGCTCTTGAGGGGCTCGTGAGGGTGCCGTAGGGTACACGTACGGCACCCTTTAGCACCGCAAGGTGCCCGTAAAGATTTTTCATAAGAATTGACCCCCCAAAAGCGTAAGGGGCCCGTCCGGACACCGTCCGGAGCCCGCACGGGAACCGTAAGGTGCCCTTTGGGCCCTTCACGGGCTCTCTACGGCCTAACGGTCAGATAAAAACGCCGGGAGAATTGGGAGCAGCCGACTCAGCACCACGGCGCCCGTACGGCTTCAAAAACTGTCCCGGCGCCCGTAGGATCTTTACGGTAGCCGGCCGGACACCGGCCGAAAATTCCAAAAATGTCTAATTTTACTCGCCGTACGGGCCCCGGAGTGTATATGTGAAAGCCCCATAATAAGACCCACTTCATAAATGGCATTATCATTTAGTAATAGGTTAACAACTAAATTATTCATACCCCTTGTAAATTTGATGTTTTGTTGTGTATTTCTCGTAACTCAAGAATGAAAGGTGGACTACCTGAATTAGGGCCTTTGTTAAATACTTTTGGACAAAATTCGGTAAGGGTATGAAATATGCAGTTGTTAACTGCAGGTAAGTAATTACCAATTTATATACTTTCACGTTGGGACTCTTTAATCAATTTTAATTTTGAAGTTGTCTTGTTAAAACAAAACCACGGCTGTTAAATCACGGCAACCTTTGCACGATTTCAAGGGGGATATCCAAGAAGGCCAACAACCCACGAGACCGGCGATATGGGTCTCGTGGGTTGTCGGTCTCGTAAACCCTCAGAGTGTGTCACGTGAGTATTCCGTCTGGTAAACCCCAAGAAAAACAAATTAATCTGATTTGATTTTTATTTGAATTTATTTATGCTCCTCTCATATAGGTTGGATTGCCCTTGTCAGCTAAAAGCCTTTTTTTCTTCTTCAAAGGGGTCCAATTAGCCCCCCCCCCAAAAAAAAACAAAAAACATAAACAAACAAATATACATGTACTTATAACAAGCAATCATAGAAATTAAGACGGCCCGGGTTGTTGGTCTTGCGGACTGTAACCATTTTTCCATCATCAGTATATAAACTCAGCCGTGACCTAAAAGTGAACCCTCTGAAAAATGTAATAGCCCGTGCAGACAGCTTGAGTGCTCTTTTATTTTCATCATCTTTACGTCACATCAATGGATTATCACAGAATTATATCCGATAAACCGATTCAGAATTCTAAATCCTGAGATGCAACACATTCATGAAATGATTCTATCAACGACAAAAAGAAGAAGAAGAAAGAAAGAAAGAAAGTCGGTCAATGGGTGACATCAAAATGTTCGGTGATTACGAAGATGCCATGCAGCAAAAGGAGATAAAGGGTTAATTTTGAATTCACCACCCCCCCCCTCCTCTCTCTCTCTCTCTCTCTCTCTCCCTCTCGAGCTTATGCTATTGTGGTTTTTAAATTTAAACTGATAATTGGTTGGGCACGCGAAGGAGATAATTCGGCTCTGAGTGGAGATTAGTAGATACCTCTTCGCTAATATCTTTCTTTTGTGACTTTTGATATCACAGATTAACGACACGAGCTAAGGGGGGAACCCAATAATAGCTTTCCCCGCTCGTGGGCCCCGAGCGCATTCCTTGCAAGAACTACTACAGATCGGAGATTTACATCGCTTTAGAAATAATGAAGAGAGAATTAGATTCGAAATTCGATTTCGACCCGAAAAGCCATCGCAATATCCTGAATGGTATTAGATCTTTCGGCAACAAAAGGAACCAAAAAGTCAATTACTCGGCCCCGAAGATATCTCGGTGTAAATAAAACGGGATATGACCACAATTCAAATTGATTATACTGTATGAGGGGTCCCCTATAATATAACACAATTAGCACAATGATTATCATCGTAAAAATATGTCTTACTCTGTTAAGTGCCTTATTATAAACCAAGTGTTTTGTGTTAAATCGAAACGAGTTCCACATTGTCTAAAGCAATAGTGATTACTTCGCAAGTCTACCATTTTTTGCTTTCACCAGTTTTTGTGAAATATCTTATCATACATTTGCGGTATTAAATCGTCGAATGATAAGCATAATGATCATGAACACATCTATCATAATGGAAAATAATCTCGAGCTGAACTGTAATCACAGTTGGTTCATCGAATTAAATTTAAACATTATATGCTATTACAGAAAAGATAAACCGTAAGGAAAGTATCTCAAACTGTTGTCACATGTAACTTCCTACAAATTTGGCTCAAAAGTTACTTGGAAATATCATGCACATGTGGTAGATATTTCGAAATGTATCGTAAAGAAAAATGGGTGCCATGTTCTCTTTCTTTGTTATTAAAAATTATGTTCGGGTTCGGAAATATTTGTTATCTCCGAAGATTGCCGATCGAATGTAAATATTTGTTATCTCCAAAGATTGCCGAATGTTAAGAGAAGGTAGCTATCCACTTCGGTTCATTGCGCTATCGGCTATGATAATTTCATAAAATAGTATAACCATTCATTACTACCCCTCGCCCTGAGGTGAGCAGTAAATGATAATTCATCAGCAAATCATTACCGAAGGATAATACAAATTCAACAATGAAATATTGCAAATGGAATATCGATCGATTGAATTTGGCAAGCAAATGGATAATGGGATTGAGGTTGATAACCATCAACGAAGTTCATTATTGATTCCATTATTACTGTGAATATTATGGCCGTGATGTGCATTATGACAAGTTGAAAAAGAAGATGAAAAAGAGAAACAAAGAAACAAGGAAAGGAAGAAGAAGAAGGAGAAGAAGAAGAAGAAGGAGGAGGAGGAGAAGGAGGAGGAGGAGGAGAATGAGAAGAAGAAGAAGAAGAAAAAGAAGAAGAAGAAGAAGAAGAAGAAGAAGAAGAAGAAGAAGAAGAAGAAGAAAAGAAGAAAGAACAGGATGAAGAAAGAAACAGAAGAAGACACCTGTTCGGATGTGTTTTGAAAGCGTGTACGCTAGAGTAAACTTTTATGACTAATTTTATCCCCAGATAACTACACTTAAAGATAACCAAGGAGTTTACCTCCTTGATATTACCACTCATTCCCTAAATATAACCATGGAATGTTTGTTAGATATTGTGTGTGCGTGTATGCGTGTGTGTGTGGGGGGGGGGGGGGGGGCGGTTAGCTGGCCCGGAGTTTATAGTCATATGAGTATTATAGTTGTCCGGTGAATGCTGTCCGGAGCAAGTACCAAGGGGTAGATGCCCTAGAATCACATTTCTCATATTTTGTACAAGTAACTAAAAAAGATAGGAAATAAAAATAAAAGTAAAGAAAGAAAAATCATCACTGTGCTCTTCAAAGTTGCATATTGCCTTAAATGATATTTTATAGCCCAACCACAAAGCCTAACTCATCTGAATTCTAAGAGCAAAGGGACCGTGGCTTTGAAGGAACAATCGAAAAATAAAGTACAGAAATCCCGATGACTATGGCGAGGGTCATGGAGGGGTAAAGCGGTTCGTTGTATTGTTGCTATAAATCTGGGATCGACCACAGAGTCAATTAGACAGATAATTACGTGGTTAGATGAAGTCATTGGATTCCAGAATTGTTGCTTCGGGATATATTTCTGTTATTATGGTTGGGGTAAATAAATAAAAGTTGATTCAGGGAGAATAGTGCGATAAATATATATGACTAATAAGATCAAATCGACTCCTGTAAAAGTGTTTCTTTGCATTTCTTTGATATTAAACTATTTAGATCATTGAATACCTTTTCTACAGATCAAATACCTATCCGATAGTCTCATGGTATTAATTAGGTTAGTACTATTAGGTGTTTCATTTATGTCCTCATTTTCATTGTAGAAATTCTCTGAAAACGAAAGAAAGATAAATATTTTATAGGTTATAAATGGCACATTTTTATTCCTTTTCATTTTCTCTCCAGCTCTTCCACTCGCATACAAGCCTCTCTGCCTCCCCGTCAGTCCGTGTCCATCCCTCTCACTCCCCGACCCTATATTATTTACACATCTATTATTGTCCTTTTATTTATCTCTATCTCTACATCTTCCTCACTGCATATCGTCTGTTTAGAGCCAGAAGGGCGTTAGTTCTGTACAGGTGTACGAGTGAACGCCATTCTGGTTCCAAACAGACCATATCATTCTGTATTCACTATTACTAGCCTTCTTCTCCCTACATATCCGTGCACTCTCTTTCTCCTTCCAACTCTCTCCCCCTTCTCAGTCTCTCTCGCTCCATCTCCCTCTCATCTCCCCCTCCCCTCTCTCTCCACGCTCTCTCTCTCTTTATCCATCTCTCTTTTCATCTCTATTTTTCTTTTTCTACTCTCTTAATTGTTCAATCTTCCATCTTCATTAAATCTTGTTATGATCTGTGTTCCTCTCAACTGTCAGATTCATTCTCACTCTTTCACATTCTCACCAAAACGATATCAAACTAAATAAAAGTAAAATTGACATTAACTCTAAATATCAAATGAAATCAATTTATTCTTTAACACAAGTTAAGGAAACTCCACCATATGTCGTGTTTGAACTGTAATTCATAATTCATTTGCATAAATAAAAATATTCACTGAAATAACAAAATTCAGATTTAACACAAATTTGCTGACAAAGTTTCTGATTTTTTAAACAAAATATTGCAGGTAAGAAAACTGTAAAACAGATTTATGCAATATATACCACAGAAGAATTTAAAGTTGTCATGCAGTCATTTGTATAATATCCATTCCCTGTTCAACAGCGCCCTACAAAAGGCCTCGCAACAACATTTATTCACAATGATAACAATATTTTCTATGAACTGGGGTACAATTTCATAATTTCCATAGTAAATCAATGCCTGTCAGGTTCATTGAAGTCCAAAAATAATTTGTCATAACCATAACTCTCTCAGCAATAAGCCCCCCTACAAACTAATATCGCTAGTGGACTTCCCTCAAAACATTGCAAGTGGGAGTTAATTTAAGATGATTGTGGACAAGGGTCAATCTCTGACTCCTTGCTCATAATTCAAAAGCTTTCAGTCATCTAAAAATCTTGAGATAAAAATACAAATTAATACATTTCAAGTACCATTGTGCCTGCAGATCATCCTCATAATACAGAATTACTGTAATGTTTTTTCCCTTTCGTACAACAAAAGTGTACTTCACATCGTAATTTATTTTTGTATAACTACAAAAGTTTCAATTTCCTTCAAATCCACTTCATGTTGTGAAGCACAATTTATTATTTTCCTTAAAATGCTTGTTGAAATAGGGAAAATGAAATTTACACATGATATCTCTTGAAAATCAATGATAAATGTCAGTGCTTCAAATCTGAAAAGGAAAAGATGATTCATACAATTCTCATAAACAAAAGTAAATGAAATTGACAAAGTAAAATGCTTGCCTAGCAATCCGACCGTCTGGACTCTGGTAATTAATACTTCACAGAAATTACTATTGCTTTTATCATTTAGATACACACACAAAAACAACTTATGTACCAAACATCTTCAAGATGAGTATTCCCCCCACAGAAATTTGAAAATCCTATTTGAACATGCAAAGCTTACGTAGTAACATTGAAATATCAAACTTAGATCTCTTTGTGGGAGTATTATCATTTTAAGGCATCCCTTCTCATTTGAGATGATGGATTATCCAATTAAATTTTGATTTCTGGTAACCTGATATTCTAGACAAATTTTCTAAAAGGATTTGAGCTGTGAAAAATCCCATTTTTCTAGGAATGAAGTAATCTTTGCTAACGAAGATGCCAAACGCCCCAAAAGAACACATCATGGTAATGAAATAGAACAAATACCTGAAGAGTCAACCCAGAAATCTAATAAAAGCTGCTAAACGTATCCCAAAGATTAAAGAAAACAATTTAAGTCCATCGCTTGGGAATTAATCTTGAACTATCCTGGGATGTTGACTACCACCGGGTGACTAATCAGCGGGACTCTATCGGATGCCGTAACTCCATCATCGCAACACCGCATCTCCCATCTCAGTCGGCCCATCCTCTGGGGGAATCTGGAAGATGGAGAGGAGGAGGGGTAAAGAGAGAGAGATCCAGAGAAGCGAGGGAGGCGAGAAGTTTCCCCTCCAGCTCGCTGCCTGCGTGACGAGTAGAAGCAGATGCCTTAGTTTCATCTTTCTTAGATTTCACGCATCTCGGCGGCGGCGGCGGCGAGATCTGCGAAAATAAAGAGACAGTGAGAGGGAGAGAGTGAGGATATGATTTGGCAAGATTGCAGCCTGGCTTAATTGGTTGTCATGGTGATTGGATGATGTTTGGTGATGATGAAGATGAAGACCAGTGATGGAGGGAGATGGTGGTGGTGGGATGATTTGATGGATGAGGAGTGAAGATGGTTAGTGGGTGATGGAAAAGTGATTTGGAAGATGAGTTTGATAAGGAACATTGGTTGATAGGAGGAGAAGAGAGAGAGAGAGAGAGAGAGAGAGAGAGAGAGAGAGAGAGAGAGAGAGAGAGAGAGAAACAGAGGCCAGAAGCTAGCATTGTTCATATTTGTATCTGCTACTTATCTGTAAAATAGGTGCAAGTATAGCTTACATTTGAAGGACTTGCTACCAAATAGCAATTAACTTTGTAAAAATTTGACACAATAACAAAAAATCAACTTAGAAAAAAGGGGGTGGGTGGGGGCACATTTTTTAAGGTAAAGTTTCAAAGGGTTGGGGTGGGGGGCATTTTGCCTCCTGCTTTTTACAGCTATTTCATTCAATGGAACCTAGGAAAAGTAAAGTACTATTACCAAAACCTAGATATGAACAGTATCCCAAAAATAACTGAAACATTTACAGCTTGTGCAGTGGAGCATAGCTTGAGGTCTGACCCTTGGTCAAAATGTGCATTGCATGCTGGGTTACCACAATGCAAGACGGTTCTTGTCGATTGAAGCAAATATTGTTTTATTGCTGATGGGTATACGAACTGGGGCATGTACTGTAGTTGAATACCACAATATGAATTATGAACAGAGGCACACTGGGGATTATCACAATAACACTGAATTATTATCATTATTAATATTATCAATATATTATGGTATTTTGAATCAAGTGAATATTAATATTACTACTACAATACAACCATAATATTGTGGTATAAACGTATTGCTTTCCACAACATGAACAGCGACCAAGAAAATTGCTTAGCGATGCAAACGAACAATATTGCATTATTCGGGGGTGATAGTGAGCACTAAAAAAAATAAAAAAATTGTTTTCCCCTCAACCACGCCCCCCTTGAGTAAAAAAAAAAGAGAAGAGAATTCGCGGGGAAAAAATGGCATCCAACAACATTCCCCCCTTTCGAGTAAGAAAATTGGGGAAAAAATAGGGCAAAATATGGAAGATTAGAGAATATAACGGGGAAATCTGTAAAATCAGGATAAACGAGGGAAGAAATAAGCAAATCTGGTAAAAAAAAATATAAACAAAAATTGGGAAACCGATTTAAATCAGGTTTTTATCAGGCCTGATTATTCAAAAATCTGAACAGAGCTTTTCGTGATAGGGAGCAGAGGGTTTGATTGGAGACGGGAGGAGAGAACCTGACAGGTAGAAGTGTAAAGGGATGGCATCACCCCGATGAAGAAGATGATCAAACGTTGATTAGATGGGGCGATGAAGTGGAAAGAGAGAGGGGAGATTGGTTTGATAAGCTTAGACATGACGGGCCATTCTAGTAGGGGGGGTGAAACTTCAATTTCATTTGACAGAAAGGCAATTCTAAAAATTGAAGTAAAATTGAAGTAAAACAGGCAACGTCTGACTCAAGAAGGCAGGCTCATGTTAATTTGTTGAAAAGTTACAGATAAGGAATAATAGATGATGCCGGTGATAACTTGCAATGATAGATAAGGAGATTGTGGGTCCTTACAAATATAGGATTGTATTTCTTAACAAGAGATGGTGCTGATTACGCCAACTTTGACTCTGTTAAAATGAATAGCTAAGCTAATGGGAAGGGGTGGGGGTTACGGGGTAAACTTCTTAGACTTCACTATTTGTTATTGAGGAAGATCATTACATCTGGGACTTGTTTCACAAAGCCTTTTTTTTAAATGACAAATGACAAAAATGAGTGACAAATCTGCTGATAACCAATCAAAACCAAGGATTTAAGTAGCTTATAACAAAAACTGTCATTTGTCACTGATGATAAGTTTTGTGAAATGGGGTCCTGTTTGGAGCCAGAAGGGTGTTTATAATGATATGACTAAATGCTCTTCTTGCTCCAAACGAATAAATTAAAAATTGTTTTGTTGAAGGAGAATTCCTGACCCATAATTGGTGAAAATAGAAATGGGGGCTCCCCCATAGAAAATAACATTAGAGTATACATTGTATACATGTATGTCAGCCTACTTATTTCATAATGCATTAAGGTCAATAATAATGTGAGAAACTAGTGAGATTTCAAACAATGATTGGGCTCATCATATCAACTGCTAGCAAATATAAACAAAAACAAACTTAAATCTTACTTTAAATAGCACTAAAGCATCTTACTCTGCAGATGGTTTATAAATTTTTTTTTAACGATAATTCTTTCTACCGATATGGTGAAGAAGACCTTTGGGTTACAGTTATTAAGTTAATCTTTTTCTTTTATCGGCATCCATGTGACTCTTTTCCAAGTGTACTCTTGTTTTGTATTCAATGATCTTCTTTGTTTTTGCCAAATAAATAATGATAATAATAATAATAAGACATATTAAAACAGTCTGCTGAGTATCAACAGGGCTTAACTCATATCAATAAACATGGAGTTAACTCCCTTGTCGCTTTAAACAGAAGATATCATCTCAGCGCCAGAAGGTAGTGATCAAGTTAACCCCTTCTGGCTCTGTCCTCTTAGCAGACAATAAATGGTATCTCTCCATCTCTAAAGAATATAGAATGGGCATCATCTTTTCACCAAACTCTTTCATGCTTAAAAAACCTCTGGGTGCTCGCATATTGAGTTGGCAGAAGTTTAAAAGATTCATCAATTTCCGCTTCATCTTTACTTACAAATCCTAAATATCTCCCAAAATGGCCTCCAGGTATGATATTGATTTTTGTGAGAGCGTCCACAAATGCGTGAAGGGCTCAAATTTCCAGGAAACTATATCTTATTTTTGACACCTTCCTCTCTCCTTCCCATCTAAATTGCTGACCTATCTTTGGTTCGGAGAGGACACCAGAAGGTGTGTTCAGAAGTGAGGATCGTTCTCACATTGCTCATCAAACGCTTTGTTGACTTTGACACTACCAGAGTTCTTGCATCTCTTTACATCTGCTGTTGGAATAGGAGCAGTTTAACTGGAGAGTGATTTGATGATGGGTTTAAAGAAAATGGAGGTGAGGTATTACTTAATGACGACATCATATGGCGCTCAGACTCATAAGCTCTGGCGACTGCTGCTCTAGGCTTAATTTCACCAAAGATTAGGGTTGGGATTAGGGTTAGGGTTGTTTCCAGGTTTTAGGTAAGGTTTAGGGTGAGGGTTAGGGCTCGGGTTTGTTATAGCATTTGCCCAGGGTGGAAGTTGAGAATATTTAATGATTAAGATTATCTTTTCTACTTTTGCTAGCGAGTTTGCAAGAAAAATGTGCAAGGGTAGACTACAATGTTGTTTGAGCTTTAAATAATCTACAACGTTTTAATTTTAGCAGTATATCTGATGGCATCCTTTAAGAATTATTCCAATTTGAAAAGAGTTTAAGCAGCCTCTGATTTTCATGTGTTCGTTCTTAGTAATTAATGACAACTTAAATACCACAGTTGTTCCTCTTAAAGTTTATACTTTCTCTACAATCACAGCTTTATCCATCCCCAGCCGAGTGTGAACACCACCCCTCCCTTCTCCCTCTCCTCCTGGACTCCTTCTCGGAGCCTCCATCCCTGTTCCATTGCCAGATTAGAAGCATGTAGAGGGGGGATGTCAGGTTCCCCTGGGGGCCTGAAACTCCGGTGGAGAGAGAGAGAGCGCGAGCGAGGGGGGTGGCAGCCGCGGAAGCACCCACGCCAAACGCCACTCTCCTCCTCGTAACCCAACCCCGGAGTAAATCTCGTAAATGGAGTCGACTTGATGTATGTACTTCAGCTAGCGAACAATATCGCATGACAAATTACATGCATATTTCATTTTGGGGCATTTCTCCTTCTTTTCAATGACAAAAATGGGGGAAAGAAGAGAGAAAGCGAATCTTGTTAGGTATGATTAAAGATGCCTATTTTGTCAAGCACTTTAGGGGATCCATTATTTGTTGTCGTTTTTGTTGGTTTCCTGAGCAGGAGAATGAATTTGATATCGAATGACAAGAGATGGAGGTATGACTATTTTACCATCATCATTTAAGTATATTCCACCCCAGTGCCCCTGGTAGATTATACCATCGTCTTCTAATTAGAGTGAGGGTGATTGATTACTAGGGGAGATGACAGGGCACTTCAGGCTAACTTGACTCTCTCAACCCAGGCATAGGTAGAATGATAAAACCAGAGTCTTTCAAAAATGACTTACAATGGCCCTTTTAGAAGAAAGATGAATCTTTCACAAATTTGAAAAGTTAGTGTCATAATTCAAAAGGATTTTGTGCATGACAGGCAGGCATTATTATTATTATTATTATCATTATTTATTCGACAAAAACAAAGAAAATCATTGAATACAAAACAAGAGTACATTTGGAAAAGAGTCACATGGATGCCGGGAAAAGAAAAAGATTAACTAAATAGGCATCATAATAAAGCCACTCTACATCCCCTGTCAAGTGAAAATTCTATTTCCAATAACCCCTTTTCAAATACCGGTACTCCTTCCACGACCACTCACAACATTCATGACAGTTCTTACACTATCGTTTTGTAAGATGGAAACGTTGCCTCCTGGGCCTCGTTTCATAAAGAGTTGCAATTGATCCGACTCAATCATGAGTCCTCTAATCAATCGCAAATTTGCAGTCTTATCTCTCATATATATATATAGTTAAGATCGATATCAAAACGCAATTTGTTTATTAGATAAGACGGGCCCATGTCCCCAAAGTAGGCCCACCCCCCCCCCCCCCCCCCTCTTTGATGCTGAAATTTGTACACAAACACGGCTCAAAAGGAAGTGGAATCAAATGTATACAAGCAATAAAATACAGTGCAGCAAATATCAAAACACACAAAAAAGGAATAACAAATGCACTAAAGTTATTGTCATGTCTTTGTTTGCTATTTGTTTTTTCATCAAGAAATGATCGAGTGAGTGGAGTGCGTGGGATGAAGAAAGTGCAGCCCATCTTGTCACTTTTTAAGAGATATATCATAAAGAAGACTGAAATTTGAGGAAATATTGTCTCAGCTCGACAATGGCGATTGGAACCAGATGTGAGTAGGCACATCACTGGACTGCAGTCAAGTTTTGGTACTTGGTCCAATTTCAAAACAAAGATGTACTATCATCTGACTTTGTTTTGTGACTGAAAGAGTTGTACAGTACCTGGCGATCTCTTGGGAAATGGGACTCTTCCAAATGAAGAATGTTTCATTTCTAACAGCATGCACTTCCAATCTGGTCTAGATTTACTGTTACTAACAAACAACTTTGTATTGAAAATTATGAAATGATGATTGGGTGAGGGAGGTGGGTGAGGGGCTGTTAAACCAAATTATTTCGTTTTCCTCTCCCTATTTGCCCACTCCATTTTTAGACATTTCAAGCTGCTTTGGGCAATTTATTATTTCCTTTTTTAACATAAAATGTGAATTTGGGCCAGTGAGTACCTGTAAGTAATGACAGGTTTATATAGAAAATAATAAGTTTCCATTCAAGGGGGGGGGGGGGGGGGGGGTCGTTGCAATGGTAATCAGATCAGGGGGGTGTTTCACAAAGATCCGAAGTCGAACTTATCTCTAAGTTGGACTTAACAATTATGGAAAGCCATTAGCATCTTTTAAAATATTTTGTAAAAGTTATTTTAAAAGGCATAACATTTTGATTCAAATTGGTCATATTTTCTATTATCAAGGAGATTTCATGTTCTTGATGTGGATTTTATCCAAAGCCTAGAATACTTCAATTTTTAATATACTTTATTTTAAGGCTACAAATGGCCCTCCATAGTTTTTAAGTCCAACTTAGAGTTAAGTTCGACTTAGGATCTTTGTGAAACACCCCCAGGACTCTCCTATCAGAACTTACCCTTTGCATATCTCCTCCTTCCTAACGGACCTACTCTCCTCCTAGATACTATTCTCCTCCCGGATACCACTATGGATGCGGAAAGCATCTCATTGCCATGGTGATGTCATCAAGCACAAGTTGATTCCTCCGTTGCACTCTTAATGTGGACATCCCAAGTTTGATGCATACATGTAGATGGGTTTCCTCACAGTCGGTGTATGAGGGTGGTAACAGATGACGACGTGATTCACTGTAACATAATGAAACATGTACAGTAATTATGAAATATTATTGATAATGCAAACTCTTCATATCCTAAACATAGCTAAACATTGACAAGAATTTACTGCGATGGGCAAACTGCCTTCATCCTTATTGAATTTCACTGAAAAAACAAAAACCAGTCGAAATACATATGTAAGATCATAACTCAGGGCCCCATGGAAGACCACTACTTATTGGTAAATGGGCTACTCTGACAAAAGATTAGAAATAAATAAATAAATAAATAACTGACCTCCTGCTCCTCTCCCTCCCTCCACCGGTCCTGCTGTCCTCCTAGGTACCACTCTGGTTCGGATAGCATCTTGTTGCTATGGGGATAACATCAAGCACACATTGATGCTTCAGTTGTACTCCTGGTGCGGTCGTCTGAAAAATGGGATGTGCAGAGGGGTTACTCACGATCAATGTACGAGCGTGGTTCCCGATGATGCGATGAACATGAATTACTGCAACAAGATGAAACATGGGAAGCACAGTTGATATTGCAAACTTTTCAAAGGATTGAGACAAATCATAAAGCGTTCCCCTCACTGTAAATGTACCAAGGTGGATACAGATGAGACAATGAGTGATTTCAAGTACGGTGTTCGGTGTTGGTGTTGGTGTTGAGAGCATGGAAAGGCTGCTGAACCAAGCTCCAACACCGACGGTCAGTTTAGAAGGACGATACCGATCATGAGTGCGCATTATCAATGGCTTAAAACCAGCCTCAAGGCCGAGTGACGTCCTACTTTACACGCGAAAAGTCTTGCGATAAAAGCGTAATCCATTCAGAAAATCCAATAAATTACATCAAATTGAATATCAAATGTAAAGCCATATTAAAAAATCAATAGATAAAATATAATTTCTCTTGAAAAACTTATATAGCTCCCATGATTTACAGCTGTTCTTATATTTCCTGAGGTCAATCCCAACACCAGCCTGATTTCAAGTTCGGTGTTGTGGCTGGTGTTGGTGTTCACACAACACCAACACCAGCTTTCAACACCGAACTTGAAATCACTCATTGAGTTTGAGTTCTATATCAAAATAAAACATTGTTGATATAACAAATGGTAAACCTTTTTAGCATCACTAAGCCAGCCCCATCCACAAAAATCTACAGAGTCTTCTAGCTGGTTGGTGCATAACACAAATTTGTGAAGCAATGAGCATGTTTCCTGATGAGAAGTCACATCCATAATTTTGTTGTTTCTTTTCAAAAACGTTTTAAGGCAACCTGGACTAAATTGATTAATCTAGAACTGAAACATATACATGTAGATAGTATTGCAACACAATGACAGAAAGAGTTTGTACTGGGGCATTTTGTTATTTATAAAGACTCATTTGACAGAGTTTGTGGGTAAATTGCCTTGATTTTCTGACCCACTAAAAGGTTTTACAGGAAGATGCTAGTAAGATCATAACTTACCTCCCGCTCCTCTCCCTCTTGGCCATCGGTCCTACTGTCCTCCTCTATACCACTCTGGATGCGCGGATAGCATCTCGTTGCTACGGTGATAACATCAAGCTCACATTGATGCTTCGATCTGTTGCACTCTTGATGGGGTCATCTCAAATGGGATGCACATACAGGTTACTCCAGGTCACCCTGTGATCATTACGTGGGATGCCATGAGAAGGAGCTCCTGTATCAAAACAACATAGATACATTTTTTAACAATGAGCGTATGAAACAAACACAAATACAAATTGAATTGTCATTCCTATGCAAAGAAGGATAGTAAAAATGAAGAATTCATTCTCATAACGATTGATGCAACTTGATTTTTAACAAATCCATGTAATCAAGAATGCATATTTGAGACCTAGGTTACATTTTTAGAGTGCTTTAAATGCAATGTTTTTCCAAATAAGTGGACCATGGATCTCTATATTTGTAGGAAGCTATACTGCTTCGTATTATCAAATTACTTTTGCATGGCTAGATTCATTGATTTTGTATCTTTATCACAAAAAGAATGCAGAAATGCTCTAATGTATAGGTTCTTGTTTAAAGTGACTAAGAGCTATAAGAGACTACATTTTTCATAAGAAATGAGGTTGAGAGATGATGATTAAAGAAAAAGTAGTGGTAGGTAACGTGCATTGGGAGAGAGAGTGAAAAATAGAGAGAGAGAGTGAAAAATAGAGAGTGAGAGTGAAAAATAGAGAGAGAGAGTGAAAAATAGAGAGAGAGAGTGAAAAATAGAGAGTGAGAGTGAAAAATAGAGAGAGAGAGAGTGAAAAATAGAGAGAGTGAAAAATAGAGAGAGAGAGAGTTAGAAGGGGGAGGAGATGGAATAAACAGGCAAACAATAAAAAATATCAATATATTGGATAATAAAACTGAACATTTAGAAATTGATAGATAAAGGACAAGATTGGAGAGCATTATAGGCAAAATGAAAGATAAGTAGCAGAGAAAATTGAGTCTTGAAAGGGGGAATTACTTCAAAGAGAAAGGGACAAAAAACATGATAAGAACAGATGGAATCTACAAGAGATTGGTTGTAAAAAGTACAATATAAATTTCAATCTCCTTGTATATATTACAAATAAAGACTGCAGGAATGAGAAATACTTAGGACCAATCTTACTTCTATTCTTAGGGCAAAATGGCAGTATAATCAAGGATAACTCAATCATTTCTCCATCAAAAGATCCTTCCCCCTCCTCCTCGTAATTCAAAATCGAGAAGAAACAATCTAAAGAAATTATTTCCCGGCTTCCTGCCTTGCTATGCACAAATAGACACTGGTGGAAGGTTATTATTACAAATGGATAACCTTTTGATTTATTCGCTTGGCTTGCTTTCACAATCACTCAATTTTCCTGCCAAGCACGGCTGGATTCACCAAAATAATTTCCCCTGAATTTCTTTCCTAAATTTCCGCCAGAGATAATATGAATGGCCCGTTATCCGATATTGATTTTTTTTCTTTCTTTCTTTTACGACGGCATCGCGCAGTTTGAGCGTTGTCCCGAGGAATGAATTATATCGCTGTCTTATTTGATTTTTGGAAGTAGTAATCAGTGTATATTTGATCAACGATTTACAGAATATCAGAGTCTTGTTCGACCAATCACAGAGGGGGTAACCTAACACTTTGAGGCCACTCAAGTTTATCTCTTTGTTTCGTGTCACGATTTGAACAATATGCTCTTTTCTTCACAGTGCCATATAAACATTTAACCTTTTTATACTGTACATGTGAAACTTGAAAGCTTGTTAAAAGCAAAATTCCAGAAGGCAACAGAATTTAATTACTCATTTACAAAACCTACTGGCAAATAACAGTTTCAATAAACTACTGTCCTCTGTTAAAACAATTTCTTTTTCTCATACTAACTCTTTTGTCCCTTACTACAACTATCATTCAACAATATTTCTTGTTCTTTTAAATGGAATAAAATCATTTGTAATATCATGACAAAAGAGGCTTATTAATTTTGTTTCATTTGACATTTTTTGCAATTTTAGGCCAAAGTGAATTGAGGCTCTTATCGGTCTGAAGCAGATTTATTGTTGAAAAAATGTCTCCTAAAAATTATTGCAGCTGAAGAAATTCACCACCTTTGGTTATTTCTGGACAACCACTGCCCCCAAATAAACACTTTAATTCATAACATATAGAGCAATGGGAAAGCTGTTTATGACACCAACCCTTGACTGACATAGGGCATAAGATAGGAGGATGGACTTGCAAGCTCAACTTACTGTAAATGATTTTATGGAAAAGGGGGTGTTTCAGAGTAAATATTAAATTTCTGGGTCGGTTCTTGGTAATCAAATTTAGACCTCTCTGTTGAACGAATCAAGGCCCTCGGTGATAACGGTGTCAATTTGATCGCCAAATCACGAGATGGTTTTTCATAAATTTCATCACATGTCCCTCCCTTTTGCAAGGAAAAGATATAATATTAGATTATATTGATATTCATCTTATAATTATATTTATTAATGGAATTGCTGAGAATGGTTAAAAAAATTGTGGCAATGATTTCTGCAAAATTTCTCTATTTAATACATAATCATTAAATTAAGATATAATATCAATATATAAATGTGAACAAGTAAATGCTTTCTATAAATTGCATGAACTGAATTGATATTGCTCTCTTTCTAATTATTTCTACCAAGCAAACCTTTCTTTTATTTGATTCAAATTTCAGAAGTGATATGTCACCCCTCCACCCCCTCTCTCTCTTTCTCTCTCTCTCTCTCTTCTCTCTCTCTCTCTATTTCATATAGACTTAATTCACTACATACTTTCTTACTGCTCCAATACTCAAGTTATCTTAACTTAAAAGTCATATACCTGTTTATATTTCTATTCAATATTCTTACTATGGTGCATTACATTACATTGTAATAAGTGTACAATTCTATCTTTCTCTCATATATACATAGTAGAAAGTAAATAAACTGAATCATTCTACTCTTGCATGCATGGTTATAGTCAAATTATCTCCTTTCTGCCTTTTATGCATGCATTCTCTTTCTATGTTAAGAAATGAATAGATTGAATTAACCTGTATGAGTTTTAAGGATGTATTGTCAATTGTTAATCTGATTCCTGCATCAGTAATACGAAGTAGCCCCAAAGAGAAGTAAATACGGTAATATATCTAATCTAATAATTATGCCTCGGTCGCCATGGGCCTATCTCCTTACCAATCAATAAAGCCTGTTTCTGCACGCTGCTTTCTCTCATTAATGCCATTCAGTAATCACACAAGCATAAGACACATCATAGACACTGCCTTGAGGGCGACAAACGCCCGAGATCTCCCCCACTGATATTCCTAAATATGTTTTTACTCGAGCTGGAAAAATAACAGCAATCGTGAAATTGCCGCTAAATCGGTAGAAGCACCCCGGACAGGCCCCCACACCTGGGTGAACAATATTGCAGCGTTGCGGGGAAAACACTCTGCGATTGTTTTGATTGTAAATAAAGCCCGGCCTACCACAAGACAATTGCGCCCCCTCTCCCACCTTAAACCTATCCATTAGCAACACATGTTTACGTTTGTCGCGCCTGCAAATTTGTCTTCGCCCGTCCCCTCCCGCCGCCGAGTTCTTCTCACCTCACAATCATGAAATGAAATAAAAGCTGATGAGGGGAGAGAAATAATTGGCCCCGAGAAAGAGCAAGCCGAGTCTTGTTCGGCTTTCCTGGTGGGTGACTTAAAACTAAAATCCCCAAGAGGATTTCCAACGGAGGAAGCTCCCTTCCCTGAGGGGTTGCTAAGTGAGATGCCTTCTTTTCGATGGTGTCCCTAGCGACCATGGGATGACTCAAGACATCATCTCGGGAAGATCTATGCCATGTTCACATGAGGGATTTGGAGTCACCAAAGAGTTTGATTTTGAATTCCAGTTCCATAAACTCAGTTGGTCCCATAACCTGCAATGAGAGGATCATGGGTTCAAGCCCCAGTGCAGCATGAGTGTGTTTTACCAAGACATCAATCTACATTTGCCACTCTCAACCCAGGTGTTGAATAGTTACAAGTAGGATGCTATTCCTTGAATGCTGTGAGCACCGGAATCGGTAGCCTAGCGAGAGCCGGGGTAACCTTGGAGCAACTTGAACCCCTTTTCTTTCTCTCTTGCATTGTTATAATTAAAATTTCCCATTTCTGAAGGGGGTGGGCATGTGCCCCTGCCCTCTGTAGCTATGCCACTGCAGTAGACCCCCTATCAACCTGTCTCCAGTTGTGACCGATGAGAATGGAACGCGGCCGTCAAACGATAGAACAATCTACAAGAATGAACAATTGAACACTGAGTCCATGCTTACAGCCTACATCTACATGCATAAGGCTTTCAATATGAAGCAGCAAGAGCATCGATAATGACAGGGCTTTACACCATCAACAGAATCCTCCCCTCCCTCCCTCGTCTCTGGGGAATGCCCCCTTCATCCTCTTGTACGTGTACCCATGCATGTTTACCCTCCCATAGACGGGGGGAAGGGGAAGGAGAAGGAGAGGAAATTAGACCCACTTGCCGTCCATTCCGCAGGTTGGATTTCACTCTCCATCGAGGGCGGCATCACGATGGTGCAACAAGGGTGGAGACGGGAGGAGAGGGTTTCAAGTGGGTATAAAGAGCTTGTATTGCAAGGCCAATGCCAGGGCAAAGATGGAAAATATGCACTTTTCAGTCCAAAATCATTTTTTGAGAAAGTCGGTTCATGTCAGCAATCAGTCAGCAATCATTTTGAGAGAGTAAGCTCCTTGTTTTCTACATTACATAGATCAGAACATATTTCGAAGGATGAATCATGTCAACTCTCTTATGAAGCCTTTATAACTCACGCAAAACAGCCCCAACAAGATATTTACAATGCCTCTGGGTTCAATAGAATAGAATAAGACTTACCGGTATATTAGCTCAACAATAACAATTATCAAAGCTAAATGTTTGCTATAAACAAAAATCAAGACATTTACAGTTAAGCAAAAAATGTTTTCACCTGACATATAGTTCTCCTGTACCTACTTGTAAAACCCAACAGAAAAAGCAAAAGTTGTTATATTGAAATATATGAAATTAGATTAAAACAGTATTCTAACTCTAGCAATTTAAAACCCAACGATCGCAGAAAAAGCAAAGTTTTATGGAGGTACATGCAATTAAATCAGTATTCTAACTTTCAAAACAACTTCAAGTCTTTCAGGATTTATGCCACAGATATTAAAAACATGAAAATTACATTTTAGTCACAAAATCACTGCATCCTACAGGGTGCTCATTTAAAAACCAGTGTAGAGAGAAGCAATTCAGATGTTGAAGGATAAAAAGTACCATACCAGGGTCTGAACCTATGTCCTTCCCATCCTCAGTCCAGTGATCAAACCACTCAACTATAAAACCTCTCATACATATTCATAGAGTGTACATACACATGCATAAATGCAATCTAGAGTCTTGAACCCTCAACCCTTCAACCCTAGCCAAGTGATCAAACCACTCGACCACTCAACCTCTCATACATATTCATACAGTGTAAACATGCATAAATGCATCTAGAGGCTTGAACCCTCAACCTGTCATCCCTAGTCAAGTGTTTAAACCACTCGACCACTTCACTTCTCATACATTCATACATATGCATGTATAATCAATGGTAGATATGAAAACACTTCTAAATATTTCTTGGATGATGAACCATAATTAGTCTTGCCTAAAAATGGTCTTACAACCCTTCATAAAACCTAAAAGGCCAATCATGCTATCAACCCCTCATCCATAATTCAGCAACTAATGCAGGATGAGATCACAGTCCCACATATGAAATAATTTGTCTGTGTCATCCCACAAACATACATTACTCATACTGCTTTGCGGTATCATGTTACACATGATGGCCTTAGAGTCGGTGATAATGGCAGCCGGCTTCTTAATTAAGTCTGGAGCTATGATGATATGATGATATCATCTTTAATTGTCGGTCGGGTGTGTGAGGTAGAAATGCCTGACCTCGGGGGAAGTACACTTTCCTGCCTTGGGAGAATGTATTTTTGGAGTATTCGTCAAGGCTAAAGCAAGCAACATGTTTGTCTTGCTATTTTGTATTTTCCCCAAAAGGTTGTCAAAATATATCATAAAGCATAGCATCAGAAGACAATTAATTCAAGCAGATATTGACATAAGGTAATGAATCAAATATGGATTGTTATTTGTTGGCAAGGAATTTGCAATAGAAACTTTACATGAAAATGAATCATTAAATTCAGGAAGGCATTATGTTTTCAATAGGTTGCAGTATATTATTAACAATGCCATGTTTTAACTTAATATATAAAGTAATGAGATTTGAAGAAAGACAATAACAACTGAAGAAGAGATGGAGACGGAATGAGTGGGAAAAAGGGAGATGGGAAATATGGAAAAAAATGGGGAAAAAGAGGAATATAGAGACAGAATAAGAGGGATATGGAGAGAAAGGAGGGGGGGGGGGGGGGGGGTAATAGAGAGGCGTGGTAGGAGAGAGTACATTTTTTATATTAATTGAATATTTTCACTTGCACAGTGAATTACCAGTCAGTATTCTAGGTTAATGCACGCATGAATGTTCCTTTCTGATGTTGAAGTACATCCATATTTGATCAAATCTAGCTATCTCCCCCAATCTCTTCAAAATTAACAATTATTTCTCTTAAAACCGACTGTGATATTAGCAGGCAATCTGAGTCAATACATTTATGGGTTACTCAATAAACCAAAGACCGTGCGCCGCGCTGCAGATCTAGTGTTTAGGCGATTCTGAGTCAATGTATGTGTGATAAAAGTGAGATAAATGTGTCATGTCCAATGCAAAGATGCCAGAGTGACGCACGGAGCAAATATTTTGAGAAGATGAGGAGGAGAGTATCGCGTTTCATCGCCGTGGATACGGAGATATGAGTAAGGAGAACGGGCAATTAGTGAATGAATCGCAGGATGAGTGTACTTCTTGTAGGTCCTACCCTCAAACAGCTCTCTCTCTCTCTCTCTCTCTCTGTCTCCCTCTGTCTCTCATTCTCTCTATCTCTGTCTCTCCCTCCGTCTTTCTCCTCTCGATCTCCCCCCCCCCTTCTCTCTCTTGTATGAATTCCCATTTTGGGCTTTTATACTGATCCTCGCTTTCTGACTGAAAATGAAGTGCAATTTCTGTAAACAAACCTTTGGCATTTTATAATCATCCTAAATACACATTGTGACCTACAAATGGAAAATGACTTGGTAAATGAACATGCTGTATGCAGTGATGTGGTTATCATGTTTAACTACCACATTCATTTCTCTCCTGGGAGCCAGTAAGATGCTAACTCTATGTAAAAGTATCTATTTTATGAATATCAAAAACAGTTTCGTAATGGTGATGTCATGGAACGCTTTGATTATCTACATATGTGTGAAAAGCACAAAATGAAATACATGTAGTTTAAAATTAGTCTCTTGTAATCATTTTGTGATATAATTATGTTTGTATAGTTGGAGGCAAAGTATGGGTTAAAATAGTGAATGATGGACTAGAAACTTGTTTGCTCTATACAAAAAATTGTCACCAGTAAATGGTTTCATATCAGAGAAACTTTAATGAGAAGCACAGAAATAGAAGGTTATCAACCTAATGAAGCCTTTTAAAAAGTGTAATATCATCAGGAGCTTGAGAATTTGTTTTCACTTCTTGACATTTAGAGCCAGTCATCTGCAGAGAGCAAGAAAGATGTTAGCTCATGTCTTGTTACATGGAATTAATTCCCTTTCAGCTCTTAAGACACGTAATGTGCTTTGCAGGGTTTCAATTAACTTGGTTCCAATTAGCCACGTTCCAATGCGCAAAATATGTTTTTCCCTCGTAATCTTAATCACGAAAAATACTGATTGCAAAAAAATCTGATGCTCCGCGATCTTGCTCGCATACCAATAAGCAAACATTTACAAAGACGATATCACTTTCAGCGCCCTAATAAGGGACAGGTGTAACATATGATGGATGATAGCGTATAAGCCCCATTGGGCCGTAAGCTCAATAATTGCGTATTTGACACAACGTTGCGGAACAATTTATCGGCGTGCAAACGAGGGCCGAGGTTGACGAATAGGTGTAGGCAAGCGTTTTGATTCCGTAGATTAATCAGATGTAATTGGGCGATAGTTTGCCCCCGGATTATCGCTGGTAGTGGATGCTAGTGACCAGGAAAGCGTGTCGTTAATTAGAGCTATCTCTGTGAAGTTGGTGATGATGCACTCAGTACGCACTACCATGGGATGGCAGTACGGACACTGTGAGTGCACTGTGGATACTAGTTTACACGTGCAGACCCTTGTCAGTCATAGTGCGCAACAACATGTCTGAACTGTAAGACTACACAGATTGCACAGCCTACAGCATCCCATAGGCCTTGTTCTACAATTGCTCCTAACACAGCCAGATACTGACAGAGTTAGGCTCGACTCAAGACTTCATGAAATTGTGTTTCAGTGTCAATTAGAGTCTGTGGTGCAGACTAGTCGATTCAGAGTGGCCGATTAGTGAAGCTTTACTGTCAGTGCCTGATAATGAATATTAATTAATTACTGCATGAATGCTGTCTATACACGTTGTGATTGATCAAATTACAATGTTGTGCTAATCGTCCTGTGTCCTCAAATATCAAGCGTCCAGTCAACAGGGATTGACGTTTGACCTTGTCCGTTGTAATTGACTCTCTCTTGCTTGTAATACTGCTCTTGGAGAACAGGGTCCACACTATTTGTTCTGAATATTGATACAGTCATCTGCAATTCACTTACAAGTTAATCAGTACAGTTCAAGGTAATGGTTGTGGGAAGTTGTCTTAAATTCTGTATTTGGAGGGTTGAAATAAGAATTATATTAAGTTGATTTGTCAAAATTCGAAAATGGGATTGCGGAACATGCTTAAAACCGAACGAGGGGTCCAACTATTCACCACTGAAAATAAAAAATATCTTACATTTAAACACAATCCAATGAAAATAAACACATCTATTTCCACATCGTGATTGCAAATGATACTGGATGATTATGCCATAATTCAGGGTTCTACCTGAATTATGGCATAATCATCCAGTATCATTTCACCTATAAAAAGAAAATATGATGAGAGAAACTAAGGTAAAGAACTAAAGATACAGACTAATAATATAAATGACAGAAGCATTTTGCTCAGATTGAAATATAAAAGAGATGAACTGCCAAAAATGAAAAGCAGAAGAGATTAATTGAAATGTGCTTTATGAAAAGAAAGAGCCAAAAATAGTTTTAAAAAAAAGAATTAAAACTAGATGGAACTTCGACTGCGCGCAGTCGAAAATGATGCCTCCGTCATAGAGCAAGTTTACAAACCAAAACAGAAGAAATTTTTCAAATTCAAGTTTCATTGTAATCCATTAACAGGTTCTCAGAATATCGTGATTACAAGCAATTTCTCATATACATATATGACCCTTTGATCTTTGACCTCATGACCCTAAAATCTACTCAGTTCATTGGCTCTGCAAGATACATACATGATCTAAGTTTGGCAGGAATCCATCAATCTGTTCTAATGATAATGCGATCACAAGCTATTTTTGCATACATAATGAGCCGCATGACCTTTGACCTTGACCTCATGACCCCAAAATCTATTCAGTTCATCGACTCTGCAAGTAACATACATGACCTAAGTTTGGTAGGAATCCATCAATTGGTTCTTGAGATAATGCGATCACGAGCTGTTTTTGCATACATAATGAGCCCTGTGACCTTTGACCTTTCACCTCGTGACCCCAAAATCTAATCAGTTCATCGGCTTTGCAAGATACATACATGACCAAAGTTTGGCAGGAATCCATCAATCGGTTCTTGAGATAACGCGATCACAAGCTGTTTTTGCATACATAATGAGCCCTGTGACCTTTGACCTTTGACCTCGTGACCCCAAAATCTAATCAGTTCATTGGCTCTGCCAGATACATACATGACCAAAGTTTGGCAGGAATCCATCAATCGGTTCTTCAGATAACGCGATCACGAGAACGGGACGTACGGACGTACGTACGGACGTACGTACGGACGGACGGACGGACGGACGGACAACCCGAAAACATAATGCCTCCGGCTACTTCGTAACGGAGGCATAATGATGGAAGAGCAAAAGACCGAAATTGTATTAAGACATTGATTACACTAATGAATACAAATTTTGAAACAAAAATCTGCTAAACAAATTATTAAAAAAAAGGAAATACTGGTAAAGAGGATTGGAACGATAGCAGAGTTCAGGGGGAGTTTTATTCTTGCGATTCATTGTATACAATCATTGATTAAACTTACTAGGCAAGAATTTGACATTGGTGACTGGATGTGACAAAATTTGAGAAACAAATATTCATAATAACAAATACCACAAGAAAGATGTGAAATGAATACAAATTTTGGATCAGAAATCAGAAAAACAAATTATTAAAAAAGGGAAACAATAAAGAGGATCGAAATGATAAGAGAGTCGATAGGAGAGTCGAGGGGAGAATGTTATTCCCTCGATCGCATGAAGTCACTGATTACGCAGCTCAATCCCGAGCGAATCAATAATCGTGCGCACAGACAAGCCGCTTACTCTTGACAATTAGGGCCTGATGGGGGGATGCCATCGTTGCCAAACTGTTTTCTCATCAGTGTTCCGAGCGACTTGTCATCGATTGGGGATGATGTCAGGTCGCGGTGAATCATGCTCCCGTCAACCCCCTTCCCGCCGTGCTAGCTGCGGCAGATGTCTCGACATGTGCAACATGGATTACCCTAACTCCTTACTCTCTTTCTCCTTCTTCTAGATCTTTCTACCACCACCACCTCCCCTACCGTCCTGTTTTCTTTACCATTCTCTTATTTTCTTCCAGCATGTCACAATTATTTATTTTTGTCATTACTATTTGGGCATGAGATATTAATGTTCAATTTCTCCCTCTTTTGACCTGATTCATCTTACACATGTACCTCTTCTTACACTTTCTCTGCGTTTCTTTTTGTCTTGTTTTTTTTTCTTGGGGAGGGGGGGGGGGGGGGTCAGATATCTATCTCCCTCCATCTTGTTTACCCTGTTCTTTTTGCCGGTTCTTTTTACAAATATCTGTTTTCTTCATGTGTTTTTTGGATAGCTCTACAGATCTTAAACATTTCATCTCTCTTTCTATTTCTCATTTACTAGACCATTTTGCCATTGGTCTCCCTTTTATAACTGCCTGTTATATATTTTATTCACTCTCTTCTTTTCATATTCTCTCCAGTTTTCTTCTTCAGATGCCTATCTTTTATTTCACATACCAGTATACATACACATACATACTTCTGACCACCCCCACTCCCTTCTATCTCTTTATCTTGCTTCTTCCACTCTTAGCTAATCATTCACAGACTGTATTTCTTCTTTGATAATTCATTTGACTTTAGCATTGCCATTCATTTTTCTTCCAACTTTTATTACTGCCTGCTCTCCTTTGATCAAACTTTTCTTTCATTTTTTAAACTCTTGAATTCATGGTTTACTTGCCAATTTTGTCAACCTAACTAACCATGCATACAGTTAATGCTAAATGCACATTCTGCTCCAGCTTTGATTCCAAGTTCATTTTTTCATGGCTTGTCACTCCAATATTTGTAACTTGTCAGCTTTATCATCATAGCAGTATGCTGGTGCTGGCTAATTAGTAAAGATCTATTAATCACATGGAGTCCAGATGAACCAGGACTAGATCCTGCTGATACTTCTATGTTGAGACATGTTACAATGTCAGGCTTTTATAATTACTTTCCTTATTTGAATTCTAGATAATATTCTACTTATTATATGTATAATACATATCTTTTGGTTTCTCTCCATATCTCCCTCTTGTTCTATCTGTCTTTCTGCCTCTCTCTTTCCCACAATTTCTACTTCTTTTTCTACCTCTTCTCCCTTTCTCTCTCTCCTTCCCTCTCCATCTCCCCCTCTCTCCCTCTCTCTCTCTCTCTCTCCCCTCTCTATTTCTCTTTCCCCCCTCACTATGTCTTGTTCCCTCCCATTCTCTTCCATGTTTGTTCCCTCCATTTATACTTTTCTCTCTCCCTAGATTTTCTTCTTCCAATCCTCCCGTCTTTCTCTTTCCCTCTCTATTCACTCAATTTAAATACAGCTATTACTGCCCCTTTCCATCCTGCATTTGATGGACATCCTTTCAAACCCTAGTACAGCTTTCTTGCCACACATGACTAAAGATACCTAGGATTGCATCATCATGCAAAAAGACGCACTTCAACACCACGAGCTATATATCTGCAAGAGGACATCATCGATTATCCCTAGGGATCAAAGTGATGATGATAGACCACTTCACAAACCATTCTCCATCGATTCATTACTCATCTATATATACACTCCCTCTCCCACTTTAATGTAACAACCTCGATGCGGACGGACAACAAGTATTCCGTTCACAGGTCCCGCATCACTCCGTTGACAACGATGGTCATTGCTGCGGCAGCATGATGATGTCATACGGCCCGCGACGATGCGATGGACGAGACGCACCGTTTAATAACATCTGACCGATTTGTCATCGTGAGAGGATCATCCCTGCTGCCCTGGGAGGCGTTATTTACACGGATGGTCACTGTCCTTTCTGCTTGGCTCATCATCATCGCTATGACATCATGTCTATTTATAGAACATTGGGTTTGGGGGATCTCCCCTGGATGATGTCAGCATGAGTCAGGAGGGACGGCGTGCTCGCTGAAAACTAGATGACTAAATGGAGGTGAGTAAGAGAAGCGTTCGTGGGGCAATGGGACAGGGCTACCGAGAGTCTTTAGCTACAGGCAAAATGTGTCCAGGACCGTTGTTTAAAATTAAAAAACATCTCTCAAAATGGCAATAAACTAGATATGATATTGGTATTAGAAAATTAGGATGAAAATCAAGAATTAAAGCGAACAAGTTATTTTATGTACTTCCTTAGGGGTATTAGCTGTATCTTTGGATTGGATTGAGTTGTTGCAAAATTTCTTGGAGGGGTTTATTAAGGAGCATTACGAGTACATGTCATAGTGTCTTTGAGAAGGACCTCAGCATAACTTTCTCCAACACAAACCCTTATTTAAAACTTGTCGTAGTAAAATTTTGTGCATTTAACAACTCATATCAATACACGAGTTGTGAATTTCATTATGGTTCACTCAAGAAAATACGTAGACTCAAAACTGCCGCTGATGCGAAGCAACAAATCATCATGGGACATCTTCAAGGAGCTGCTGAAAGGGATCGTAGTTTCAAGGTCCAAGCAGAGAAATGCCAGGCTCAAGGGTCTGGAGATGAAGACTAGAGGCGAGGAGTATATGATGACATCACTGAATGTGATGATATGATGAAGTGTCCATTTTCTGGGCTATAATGGACATGGAGGTCCTCCGCGGCTTTGATGAATAATCGTCTGATGGTAATTGATTGGTGATGAAACTTGTGAGAATTCTCCAAGATGAACCCAGAAAACCGCTAGCATTAATTAGAAACGATGAGGCAGGATTTGTCAGCGTTGCTATGTGGTGTGGTCCTCGGCCCTCCCTCCGTCGATGGTTAAGCAGAAAATATGGCTGTCTATTGTCAAAATAAATCTTGGGTGAGTCATGAATGATGCAATTTGTTTGCTTTGATAGCTGGATGGTTTCATGTTCAAGATTTAATTAATCCCTTGTAGAGAGAAATAGATGGATGGTTGACAGCTTTAGATAATCCTTGGATCATCATTAATCATTCTAAAAAAAGAGATTTATTAAAGGTTCAAATGAAGTTTGAATCCATGGTTTATTGACTACTGCACTCAACCTTGGATCATCGCCACTCATAAAGAAAGATATAAAGAAGGATAAAAGAAAAAACACGAAAATCATTATGTATTGACTAGTGAATCCAACCTTGGGTCATCGTTAACCAGACAAAGATTTATGGAAAAATTAAAGAAAAGAGTTTGTATTTGAGGTTTAAGAACTCACCTCAATAGATTTATGATTAAGCAACATACTCCTTGCTCTATCAAGTCCATCTTATTCCTTCCACTGCTGAATTCTTAAGTCTTCTCCTCCACCTGATTTCTATAGGCAAAAGGTTGAAATATCTTCTTCTGCCCAGCACCGTACTGTGAAGTACCATTCCTGCACAAGAGCAAAAAGACAAAAAACAACATTTCAATTAAAACAATGATGAATGTTACATATAGACTGATTGACTGATAATAATTCAAATTAATAAGGCCTCTTACCATCTAGCCACACCAAATCCCATTTTTTCCTCACAAAATGCAACCAAAAAATGTGAGCTCTTACGAAGCTGAAGTTTTTAAAATATTTGATGGCATCTTAATTAAGTGTATTATTATAACAAGGGTCCCATTTTGATAATACATATATCAATTTGAAATCAATTTATAACTTAAAAATAATTAATTAATGAGAACAGAGAATTAAAATCAATTTAATTGTTTCATCCAATTTATCTTTTTTTTCCTGAGACAGGGTGGAACATCGAAAACAGCAAGGGCTGGTTACACCAGTTTCTAAAAATGACTGCAGTGGGGGGTACTTAGTTTTCCCAGATCAAGTAAAACAAAAAAAAAGAAGAGAGAAACAAAAAGAAAGATGGTTAGTCATCGAACCGAAAAGAAAAATACAATAATTTTACACAATAACAAAGAACTTGTACCCAAACAACAACAACAAGATCTTCAAGGTGACTAATTCCAAGACAAAGAAGGAAAGAAATAATATATTTAAAAAACACGAAAAAGTCTTGAAGTGATTGAACCCTTACAATCGTCCAATGGCTGTCTATCTGTCTCATGATTGGCCAGACACTCAGGTGGTGTGATGTCATGACTGGACCAAAAGCTGATGTCACTCATGATGCTGTTGTTGTTGTTGTTAAGATTTATTTGGTAATTTGTCTATAGATGTTACTCATGATGCTAGTCTAGTTTACCAGGCTCTGTCTTATCAATTGGTGAATCTGTATTAACCAAAGCATCTTACCCTTAACCTGAACCAAAACAAATAACAAATGTGAAGCTTTAAAATGACTAATACAAAAAGATGAAAGATGATGACCCAAGAGAAGTCTTGAAGTGATTGAACCCTCCCAGTCGTCCAATGGTGTTCCATCTATCCTGTGATTGGCTAGACACTCGGGTGGTCTGATGCCATGACTGGACCAAAACTCACTCATTATGTTTTTAATATTTATGTCAACTGGCTTGATGTTACTCATGATGCTAGTCTTGAGAACCAGACTCTTTGAGAAATAGGTTAATTGATCTTGGTCTACCTACTAAAACAACCATCACATTGCCTTTGTCATTACATGTGTAATTTGTGAATGTCATAAGGGATAAATAAAAAGCTAAATTCACTCTTTACCTGTCTATACAATGCATTTAGACAGTTTGAATCTTTACTTAAAACTTTTCAAGGTCTGAAATTTGTTGGATGATAAATAATGATGTCACCTTGACACTAGGACCAGGAGGGGTGCAATGATGTCATTTCTAAAAATAGACTTCAACTCAAACAGGATGATGTCCTCTTAATTTCCTTTCCATTCATAAATTTGAAGTTATTCAAAAAGGGGGTGCCTGAATCACTTTTAACTTCTTTGTTTGATAATAATAGGCCCCAACTCTCTTGCTAATGTTGTGATGACTAAGTTATTGCAATGCTAAGTCTGGTACTGTATATCGTTTCAGTTTCTTACATTACAACTGTGTCACTGTCAGCATTTCATTTTGAGGACTTAAACAGACTTAACAAGTTTCTTCAATTTCTGAACAAATACAACACTTCTTATTTGATTCCCAGGCATCTAGATTGTTCCAAACTATGACACCATGATGACATCATAATGAGATCACCCTTTTTATAGACTTCAGAATTCTTGATTCAAACATTTCCCAATTTTCCTGACTCACAGGCACCCCTCTCCTGCAGATAATTGTACTCAAAGCTTAGTTTACAGTAAGAAATAAATATGAAATTATATTTAACACAATTATTCATTTTATTTAAAGGAAAATGAAAAGTTTCATAAGATGGTATGGAAATACAATAAAGCATTTGCAGTGGTTATTGATAGCTTCTAAATAAAAATTCACAACTTAATTCACAATTTTCTATTAAACATTTAATTAAGCGGATACTACCTTGTACTTTACACTGCATTATAACTATATTATTATGCCTTTTTATAATCAAATATGGAAGTATATTTAATTAAATAAACATTATACTTTTTTGAGAAAAAACAATGAATTATTAATCTTTATATCATTTGATCAAAATGAAAAAGAACTGAAAATATATCAATTTTCCCAACCCTTTATGTTTCTACATTTTTGCCCATAAATTATGCATAATTTTTCTCAATATTTTTTTTGGATATAAATACATTGTGACAATATGGTTCATTCCTGATATATAAAGTTTATATCTTCTCAGAACCTTACTGATTAAACTCTCTGACTCTTTAGATTGATCAATAAAGTTACGACAAAATATAAACTTTATCTATTAATAATACATTATATCGTCATAATTATTTCATCATCATGAAAAGGTAGAGGTAAAAACAATTATTCCAACTTTATGGGCAACAATGTATGAAACAGACTAATGTTTTTAACTGTATGCAAAATTACTGATTAAAAATAAAAAAGGATGTATACAAAGCTTTCCCCCTCTGGGATAGATAATCCCACGCTATGAAACATCATCTGCGATTGCAATTCATACATTAAGCCACTAATGTAGCATCTAGATGCTATTCACCTGCCAAACAATACACACTTGCTTTTCATACTTAATCTGTGCCTTAAATCAACCATGTCAGTCTAACAGATGAAACACAAAACAAGTCATACATCAATATCAATATCAACCAGCAATACATGGTGCCTAATTTATGCCAGCTCCGCCATGAAGGAGAACAGCTGCTTGGCGATGGCATAAATTAAAGCTGTCAATCTCGGCTGAGTGACAGGGCATTGTTATGCAAATGAGGCACAAGGGCGTTTTTTCTGATTGCGAATAGGAATTGGAGATATTGCTAATGAGGTAAAGGGAAGATAATTAATTTGGAAGCGATGCAGGGTCTTCGCAGCTACTTGTTCAGAAATGGATTGCGAGGCTGAATCTTGTGTCTGCTAATGAAGTGTTTTGATGATCAGAAAAACAAGACATTGAGGTACTGTTACATTTGACACTAAGTTTTCCTGTGTCTCAGCAGCCTCTTAATGATATATGTGTACATGTTTCTTGAGTGCTGAAAGTCCCAAAGGCATTATGTAATTTCCTTCAACATTGTAACACAAAGTATGACATGTATATCTATATTGACTTCTTATTTGAAGGATTTCTATCCTTTTCATATAGATGTTTGTCCTTTTTCTGGTAACTTTTTTAATTTTGCATATTTTCTGTTCACTAGCCTCCTCTTGTAAATACCCCTCTTTACATTTCTTACTCTCATTCTATTTCTGTATCTGCCCTCTCTCACAGCATTTTCTATATATACCCCTCCCCCTCTGTCTTTAGCTATCCACCTCTTGCTCTTCTCTTGCTCTTCTCTCTCTCTCTCTCTCTCTCTCTCTCTCTCTCTCTCTCTCTCTCTCTCTCTCTCTCTGTGTCTTTCTATTTCAATCTCTAACCTGTATCTCTCATTCCAACTCTCAGAAAGTCAATATTTGTCCTTACACTGCTTCCCATTTTCTGAGTCTCTATACTTCTCTCTTCCTACCCTCTCTCTCTCTCCTTCTCTCCCTCTCTGT
Organism: Strongylocentrotus droebachiensis; assembly: GCA_035222895.1. Classification (NCBI taxonomy): domain Eukaryota; kingdom Metazoa; phylum Echinodermata; class Echinoidea; order Camarodonta; family Strongylocentrotidae; genus Strongylocentrotus; species Strongylocentrotus droebachiensis. The sequence goes on from JAVYIG010009490.1 coordinate 69,748, forward strand.
GTGTCTGTTTCTTTATCTCTCCCCTTTCCCCTCTCCCTCCCTCCTCTCCCCCCTCTCCCTCCCTTTCTCCTTCCTCCTCTCTCTCTCTCCCTCCTCTCTCTACCTCTCTCTCCCATACTAATGCTAATAGCACATGAATCCCCAGGGCTAGCCATTTCTACCAGTCTTGGCTTAATTGTATACTCGCTAATCAGCCCGTCTTGGATTGCTATTATCTAATTGTTTTTTCAGACATCATTCGAGTATGGTTGCCATGTCAATTATCTCTATTTTCAATCATCAGCCTTGAGCATATTTTTTTCATTACCTTATAAAATATTGCAATAATTATGAAACTAATTGCAATACTACATTTCTATAAAAGACTGTGATGTACATGTAAGAGTGTTGTAGAAGTGTTGTGGTCGAGTAGATACGTCACGGGACTGTCGATCACAAGGCCGCGGTTCAAATCCCGCTGCGGCACTAATGTCCTTTGACAAGACATTGATCTACATTTGCCACACTCGACCCAGGTGAGGTAAATGGGTACCTGGTAGGATAATTCCTGAAATGCACTGTGCGCTGATAAGGCTGCCGGAGCTAAAGCTAGGGTAATAAATTTCAAAGCTCTTTGTAAGCGCATTGAGAAGTTTTTTCATAACGTATTATGCGCTATACAAGAACTGAACTATAATCATTATTATTATTAAGAACAAAGAAAAAAACATGCTAACAATTGTAAACAATTTAAATAAGTGCAAAAGACATATTCAGGGCAAGTGGATTCAGCAATCAATTTCAACTACTTTTTATCCCGACGAAAAAAACATAAACAAAGTAATGCGGTTATTCCCAATACTTTGGTAATGGAATATCCTTTTTGGAGCCGGTTTAAAAAATGTATACATCCAAACGAGAAATGATAAAGCCTTCTTTAATAATAGATGTATTCCATTAAAATGTTTCTTGCCAGCCAGCTAGCGTTTTTCTCATTAAAAAAGACAGATGAGGTAATATTTATGAGAAAACGTGTGTTTTTTGTGTGCACGTGTGTCTGGTACTCTGGTTCCATGGATGCGGGCATTATTCACGCTTCAAAGAGCGCATCTACTAAAGGATTATTGATGCTAACTCTATCTCTCTCACTCTCTCTCTCTCTTTCACTCCTCCCCTCTCTATGTTGTTCTCTCTCTCTCCCTCCTCTTCCTATCTCTTCCTCAGTGTCTGTTTATCTTCCTTCATCTACATATATCTCTCTGTTTCTTCGCCTCTCTCTCCCTCTCTTTTTTTTCTTCTCCCACTCTTCCCCTCTCTCTGTTCTCTCTCTCTCCTTTCACTCGCTCCCCCTCTCTCTCTCTCTCCCTCCATCTCTTCCTCAGTGTCTCTGCTTATTTATTTCATCATTCCCTTCTTCTACCTCTCTTCCTTCATCTCCCTGTTTCTCCACCTATCTCTCCCTCCCCCTCCCCCTCTCATTTTTCTTCTCCTCCCACTCTTCCTCACTCTCTCTCTCTTCCACCATCCCTCTCTCTCGCTTTCTCTCCCTCTCTCCCACCCTCCTCCCTCTCTCTCTCTCTCTCTCTCTCTCTCTCTCTCTCTCTCTCTCTCCCCCTCTCTCTCTCCCCCTCTCAATTGCATGGATGATTTACCCTCATTTCTGAATGGAAATGTATCTTTTGGATGACAAAAAAAATACATCATCATTATGATGCAGGCAGCAGTAAATTCGCTTTTGGCACAGAGCCAGGGGTCCTTAATTTCAAATTCACTGAGAATTGGCTTATGGCCTCCAAACTCTCAGTTTCACCGTCTCTTTCCATCTCTCCCCCTCCCCACCCTCCCTTTCAATGCACAATATGTCAATTAAAGGGGTTGTTCAAAAGCATAAATTATGAAGAGAATGCAGGAACTAGGTTAACTTACAATTTAAAATTGTAATGTTGTGCAAACTCTAATATTATAACTAGAAAATTGTGAAAAGTCGAATGCTTGTCATAAAACATGCGATAAATGATGTTTATACTTTTACCTTCATGCAACATACTAATTAACCTTAATTTTAATGAATGATAATATACACTATAAATCATCTCACAAATTTGGATGTACATGTACATGTAGCTGCCTCCACCATTTAAGCTTTTCATGTGATAAAAGAGAATCAGTGATATGGTGTATCTACATCTTATTAAGATAAACATACACTTTAGTATACCATAAAACAATGCCATTAATGATTATTTTGAACAGTATCCGCTTTTGTCTTCATGATGCTAAACGATACCTGAGCACCTACTGTGCAGTGAAACATGTTAGGCCATGTAAAATTGATTTCATGTTGATCGTCCCCGCCCGCTTCCTTTTTGGGGGCCGCCTCCTATTTTTTGTTATTTGTTATTTTTTTTATTTTTTTTATTTTGAAATTTTTTTGAAATTTTTTTTGATTTTTTTTTTTTGAAAGCAAAAAAAACATGAAAAACACTGCTAAAATGGCTCTATTTCTCATTTAAAAAAAAAAAATTGTCGGCGGCCATCTTCAAAAAAAATAGCCTCGATTGTCAGGGAAAATGTACCGAGCGGCCATTTTGAGCGGCCATTTTGAAATATCAAATATCAAATAACATGGTACACCCTCCTCCTCTTTTTCAAAAAATCCGGACGATCAACATGTAATCAATTTTACATGGCCTTAAAGACAATCTGTCTATAAAGACGTCTTCTTCCACACTTCAATAGCATTTATCATTGAAAACATGGACTGAAGGAACCTATACTAAGGAAATCCATACTGAAGGAACCTGTACATAAAGACCATCTGTCTACAAAGACAGCTAATCTTCTCTCCACCATGCAGTCTCCACTGTTGTTATATTGAACTGGAAAGCCTGATTCCTCTAATGTGTTGACATCTTATGAAGATGATCCAACATTAGACTACAGAAATGATGCACATTGAAGAGATATTTGGGAGCATTGAGCAATTCAGCTCTGGAAGGTTCGAATTGAGCTCACAAAAACAAAACAAAGCAAAAAAAAAAAAAAAAAAAAAAAAAAAAAAAAGCTGTGGTAAAAACAATAAAATACATGAAAAACACTGCTGAAATTCTGCTTGTTCCTTTAGCAATCCTAACAGCTCCCTAGATTTTTTATTCTAAATACTACCAAAGGGCCCTCTGGAGTTAAAACTTGTTTAAACACAGAATTTTAAATTAAATTATTTGATTATACGTTGTAGAAGTTTAGCAGACATTACAGTTACTGTACCTCCAAAAGAGGCCCCCTCCCCCCCCCCCCCCCATCAGGAAAAATTAAGGGAACAACTGTTATGAGGTACATATTTATGACACAAATACATCTTCAACCTATGTCAGTGAAATAAAGTGTTTGACCAGCAAAACATGATACACTCCTTAAATATGTATATATACATCCATATGACATACATGTACTTGTAGCTAAACACTTAAATATGTACACATGTATATGCATCATGTACAGATTCTATGCATGCACAGGTGGGGGAGTGCGTCCACAGACTATACGCATTCCATCGACTGTCAGGTGACTGTGTCCTAATCAATACTAATTATGCACACTTGCTAATATAGGACAGGTACATGTATTACTACACACTCTGCACAACATCATCCATTTTCCTCTCCCCTTTCTTGCTGTGGATATCAAAATGCTATTGTCTTTTTAGGATTTCTGTCACGTGAATTTACAGCGTGTATTTTCTGGAGAGGATTTGTCCGGTTGGTGCTTCCCGTACCGTGCAACGGCTTAGCGTTGGGAGGTATACCTGCATTCCTACCGTGTACCGACAAAGAGAGATGTACCGTATGTGTCCTACCTGTACATTGCATTCATGTATGAAGTTGTGATGTGCTATTGGCTGTTCCAACGATCTTTGGACATCAAGGACCTTTCAGTGAGATACATGTCCAAGTTATGTTTCCTACAGGAGCCTGTACATGTACATTACATCAATGTATGAAGTCCTTATGATGTGCTACTGTCGTTATCTATGGTCAACGACTTCTGGACGTCAATTGTTTTAGAGGAAAGCCCAAGACTGGATAATATGTGATAGCCTACATGATCATTGTTTCAATCTGCAATGCTGCAAAGAGATTACACATCAATTATTTAGTGTTGGAACATTTGCAACTTGGATAAGATGTCTCATATATTATACGACAGAACATTTATACCACAGAAAAATTATTTTCTTTTCATGAAAAAGTATACATGTACATGCAGGTGGATGAAAGGTTTGTATCTAGAGTATCTCTCTCTCTAAAAAAAAAAAAAAAATCAGGTTTATTATGTGCTGAGAAGGGGAATTCTCACATGGTAGTGAAGTGAAACCTGTCTATAAAGACCACCCAAGGGAGACAAGAAAAGTGGTCTTTATAGGCAGGTGGTCTTTATGTACATGTACAGATTAATTAAGTACATGTTTCAAAGAGATACCATTTTCAAGGGAAACAAATAATGTGGTCTTGTTAGATAGGTGTTCACTAAAGCAGGTTTGACTGTATTATATAGACTTAAAGGACAAGTCCACTCGAAAAATAACTTACTTTCAATAAAAGCAGAAAAATCAGACAAACTTATCAAAAAAAGTTTGAGCAAAAATCGGATAACTAATAAGAAAGTTATGAATTTTTGAAAAAGTATGTAAAACTATGGAACAATGAGATTCACGACACAAACTGCGAAGATGGTTATCAGTTTGTGACGTCATGTCCTCACAGCTTATCAATGCTTTATATAGTTTAATCTCATTAATTTCCCCTTTTATCCCCCAAAACTTGATTTCCCCATGCCTTTGCCCAGGTTATATGATTTGTATCATATTGCGTGCATGACATTTCCCATTTTTTTTAATAAATTTTGAAGAATTGATACTATTTTCCGAATATTGTATTTCATAATTGTTGATTTTATATAAATAGTTTATCAAAATTCAATTTTTCATGATTTAAACTGGACAAAAATTACTTTTTATTTGTGCATCCACACAAAAACATATTACTAACAATCTAACTTGGATGCTGGTGTGAAGAAATAAAATTCTTAGGGTGAAAATAGGAAATTTATATTATCAATATAAAGAAAATAATTAGTGGATAGTGAGGACCATACGTCACAGACTCATAAGTGAGTTGCCAATTTGTGTAGTGATTTAAAAAAAAATTCATGTCATTAAAAATTCATAACTTTCTTATTAGTCATCCGATTTGGCTCAAACTTTTTTTGATTGGTTTGTCTGATTTTTCTGGTTCTATTGAAAATAAGTTATTTTTGGAGTGGACTTGGGCTTTAAGGCCCTTCTTGCTCTCAGGACATATAATGCATGATTACGGGCCAAAGCTATATCTTATCGAGTCTATAATGCATGAACACACATTTGAGGAATCGTCTGTCCAGACTCAAGAAGGCGTATTAACTAAAGTACTGTATACAGGTAACAAATAAATTATTCATACCCTTACCTAGTTTTTATGTTTTTGAAGTGTGTGAACTGATTTGTCCTAATTTACATTTATTGAGAATGTGACTTGTTAAAGCTTACATCTAAAAGTTTTCAACAAAGGCTCTAATACAAACAGTCTACCCTACATTCTTGGGTTACGAAAATCACAAAAAGCATCAAATTTACAAGGGGTATGAAAAATCAGTTGATAACTGTATGAGTTACTGCCCTTCTGGCCCCAAACAGATCCGAAATACAGCGTTTGTTTGATGGTTCAAATATATGCTATGTGTGTATGTCCTTAGACAAGGTATTATAAATATATCTACATATGACTGTCACCATCTGGTTGTAACAAGAGGCATGTAGTACGATTTTGTCTTGAAATGGACTGGGTAGTGACTGGGCACTCTCGCAACCAATGCCACCTGTTTATCCAAGCGTGAACACATACCACACAAAAATGGTACCAAATGATTTGGGATAAAACACTCTTTCATAAGATGTATAATAATTTACTGCTCATAGATGATTTTTTAAATAATTAGCAATTTTCTAGGAGTAAACTTTTTTTTGACTCACACAGTAGACTGGTTCACTAACATAAAAAAGCTTGCCCAATGTTTGCCTGACATAGCAAGTAGCAACAAGTTATATATGTAGACAAGATTCAAAGTATTGTAGTTCATTCATTAATAACTGGTCACTAGGTCCCCAGGAAAGAAACATCCATAAATTTGAATATCATGGTAAACCAGTCTATTGGTCAAGCTAAAGCCAGGGAAATAATTTGGAAAGCTTTTGGGAATGTTGTGACATGTATGCGGAATGTAAAAGATTGAATATGTATATTAAAATGCCTAATGTTTAGAACACATCAATACAGAAGAGGACAATTTAGAGACAAAGACATGATTACTAGAGTAAATATTATTCTCCACCGTAATCTTAAAAGTACAACTATGAATATAAAGCAATTATTTTTTCCCCACAAAATTACATTTATGACTCTTTACCTTCACGACAGTTTGTAAACAAAGTACTTAACATTCATTTTGGTTTCTATTCCATGAGAAACATTTTATTTTCAATCCATGTATTTAACTTTCTATCCAATATCATGATTAGATGTATTCATTTACAGCCCTGCATATTGGTTTTATTATCAATCTTGAGAGCACTTTTGACGAGGCAATATCAGAAAAAAAGCTATTTGTAGCAGGGATACCCTCCTGTAATAAATCATTCTTGGCAAGCAATCTTCAAAACAAAGGTGATCCATTTTGTTCAAGTGTTTTTCCTCTGATAATTTTACACTATACGATTCAGAAGTAATTATAGACGCTTTCAGTCAGAGGTATTCATAAAACAATGTGTGTGATAAATTGCATGTAATTTCCTTAATTGATATATCCAGGGAAGCTCGGCGAATCAATTAGGGCTAGCTAATTATTAAAATCTAAAGAGTTCAGTCTTTTTATTTAATAGCCTCTTAGAATGTCTACTGATACAAAGTAGAGGTTTTGCTCTTTTAATTGACAACTTTCTATCTTTCTATGCAATTTATCAGGAGAAAAAGATGACCCAGTAACCTTCTGTTCAAATAGGACATTTATATAAATGACATCAACTCCTCAAAAACAAGTTCTGCAATTCAAGTTTGAGCGTCGATATCTCTCTAGTTACTATATTATTATACTTGATATTTGTATCATTAAAAAGCCTGTTTACTCCCCTTTATGATGATACCCCATTTGTAATGATTATGTAATCATGGACTATGCAGTACACCTGAATATGGGCCCAAGTCAAAAGTAAAATGTTGTGACATTAATTTTTTTTCCTCAACACAATTTATAAAATGGGTTCAAGAATGTAGCCAATGAGAGGCATCGAAATGGATCACGTACATGTATGTGTCCATTAATTTTTACCATATGCACGAGATTGCATTTTTGTGATAACAACGGTCAATTTCTTGACATTATACTCGTATATTGTAGATACATCTTCTTTTTTTTTAGCTCGTACATTAGTGATGTGCACTGCACTTTGTTAAGTCACAGTGAGACAGTCAATGAACTCAACAAATCTTGTCAATTATCCTACTGTGACTTAACCTGCGTGCGGTGCATATTCACTCATGCACTCGCAAACATGTATTTTTGTATACTACAAAGTATCCTCCAATCCCTCAAAATGAAGAAATTCACTATTATAAATATAATTTGGTGCTGTAGACGGGCGATTATCTCACACTGATACTTAAGTATTTCCTTGTTTTGTTTTTAGCCAGAGTTCTTTTTCAGTATACCAGAGCTGTTTTGGAGCTTTTGTGAGCTAAATCTCTCACCCTTCCCGTTTATATTCTCCCCTGCTTCTTGCAATCTTCATGTACACAATCAGCACTTTCTATCCCATCAGATACACCGCAAGTTTTCACCTCTCTTGTGTTATGATCTAATAAACCCTAGCTTGGGATGTCCATAATCTTTCCAGTTTGTTATTAACCGGGATGACGGTGACTTGAAAGCAGGCCAGAATGAAGTTGATGGATGGGTAAATAGAAGTGTATTTAATGAAGGTTTAAGTAGAAGAA
>JAVYIG010009491.1:0-77735 GCA_035222895.1 Strongylocentrotus droebachiensis
ACTGAAATGTTAATAACCATTTGAAAGGGCCGAGGAGTGACCATTTGATTTTTTTTTGAAAAACTAGGCACTCCTCGGCCCTTGTAAATGGTGATTTAACATTTAAGTTGTATAGAGTGTACCAAAGGGCACTAGGCGTATCGATTGGTCTCGAAACCGGGTCCTCCCGGCAACGTGACCACTGGTCTACCACCCTAAGCTATCGTGACCGCTCCTCTGGTTGTGTGGATGAGTCTAACAGTTCTTAAAGCTTATCAACACTAGTGTGGCTATGAGGGATTAGACCACACAGCAAGGTCACTGACAGGTGGCTATCTCATCAACTCAGCTCTCAAATAACATAATAAATCATAAGAAATCATGGGGGACCAACAGGCACCGATTGGGGAAGTTTTCTATATAGAGGGAGCAAGTAGCTACAAGTAGGACAGTGGGGCTTTAAAGTCCATTGTTCCCAAACTTACAATTTACCATAAAAAGAGGATGACCTAGACAGTAGACAATCAGTAAATTTCACTAGAACCATGGACCTAGTAGGTCCATGTTAGAACCAACCCTGGATGATAACAGGTAATGCCTCGAACATTGTGAGATCTGGGCCCCGTCTTACAAAGAGTTGCGATCGATCCAAATCAATCGTAAGTCCTCCAATCAATCGCGAGTTTGCAGTCTCCTATCTCTTATGTACATAGTTACGATCGATATCCAATCACAAAGTAGTTGTGATTGATATCAACTCTTTGTTAGACGGGGTCTTGGGTTAGATGACAATGATCTTGGAGGGGAATGGGGAGTGGTCCATCCACATTCTGGACAATAGTGGCATTATAATTCAGGAAGTAGCACGTAATTTAAATCTAATGGCCCTTCGAAGTGCAGGTATTATATCCCTTCATACCATCATCATCACGTAAAGCCTTATATCCGGTAGTCAATATCCCTGCACTACAGGTCAAGCTAAGTTCAACTTAAATATCATTTCCAGAGAAATAGTTTGGACAGTTTTTAACAATATTTTACTTTAAAGATAAAGACCAGTTCTTGGTCATGCGATTGCATTGTGAAAGAAACGTGGAATCGATCAGAAAATAATAATAATAATAATAATAGCTAGTTCTTATATAGCGCTTTTCAGGACCGAAGGCCCTCTCAAAGCGCTTTACAGATATATATATTATTACCCCGGTCATAGGATTCAGGCTTACCCGCACACAATGTATGCACATTCTCCACTCCCAGGGGAGCATTCCAGCCAGGCGTCTTTTTTTACAAGCGCACAGGTTCATAGTCTAGCATATAAACATTGGTGTGTACTGCAAGGTTCTGGACTCATCAAAATGATAAAAAAAAATTGGCCCAGTCTTGGTAAATTAACAAGCACTGTACACAGAAAGATGTATATGGTATATGTCTATCCGGTCAAAATATATATATAATTTACCAAATATATAGTATAGGTTTCTCGGCACAATTTGTATCGTCACGTATTAGTCAAAACATATTCTTTCACATGATTGGTAATAAGAGCTTCCATTTTATTTTTTGAGATGGGGCGTTTCCAAAAACTGGTCTTTACCTTTAATCGAATCACCCATCCAAATAAAGGCAACATTGTCAGTTTATTATACACTAAAAACTAAAATTTTAACAACCGTGCTTGGAACTCGATGCATAATACTAAACTGGTAACAAAAATGATTCTTGAAGTAATAATCTGTTTGCACACGTTTGAACATCCTGATATTGCAATTCATACTGAAATATTCAATTTCAATTTGTTGCGAAAACAAACAATACCTCATCATCTCCTATATATAGTTAGCACATGAATCAATATACAAAATTTATGATTCGATATAATACGATACTTCAAAGGATGGGGAAGTTACATTGGTATAATTATATACAATGACGGATCATGTTGCGACATCCAGCGCTCTCAGGATATTATTAGCAAATAAACAGCCGGTACTAGAACAAAGAGGATACTGGATCATATTTCAACGACTTGATTTATCTCTTCTCCATTTTATTTTCACAGGTGATAGAGACATTGAGATTCTCCTTCATTTTTCCTCCTTTCAAAGTTAGAAACAATAAGCATGTCTTCTTGGAATTTTTAGTGGAGGATCCATATTTTCTTTATTTTGTGTTATTATTATTATTTTTTAATGAGAGAGAGAGAGAGGGGGGGGGGGGGGGATTGAGAGAGAAAAAAAAATACGCTGACAAGCAACATAATACAATGGCTCTCAAATGTACATCGTGGAAGGTGAGGGTTGGGAAGTGGCTTTACTACGCTTTATCCACCCCACTGATGTGAATGTTTATGTAAATTCAAATGTTCCTTGTCCGACATCATACGTTTATGACCCCTCACCTTGTTTCGTAACAAAATAAAAAGCAACCACTCTCGATCACGATGATACTTCAATGTCGAGAGTAATTGGATGCTGTGTAACCATGGCAACCATTTCCTTGCTCATAGCACCCACGTGATAGATAATTTGTTTTTCTTGATATGTTTTCCTCTTTACATGCCTTTACATCGAAGACTGTGGGCAGTGATAGCAAGGGTTATGACAACAAGTATATACGGTATGATCTCATCTTTTGGGCAGTGACCAAAATAATTATTAAAACAAATAATTATATTTTTTAAATTTGAAATGGTGTCGAATGTAACGATAATCAAACAAAGGGATGCATACTAAACAAATATAAATCGCGTACTAACATTTATATTTTATGATGACTATCGTATAGCTTATCACATTGCAATGAACTGTGATTAAACGTGTATCTAACATACGAAGGAGAAGGATGTAAGACATTGAAAGCAGATACTTCCACTTATAAGACGTTACTCACGTAATTAGTTAATCTTTACATTTGGGAGAAAGATTTTAAAGATTTTGCGTGATCTTTTAAGTTTATTCCCTAGTGATGAAGATTATCATTTAGGAAATCTTATACCGCAGTCTTACAAATATATCTGATATTAGAACCGACTTCATTGTCTCATACTAGTTAGTCCTTAGGAATTTTGTATCAAATGAATTCAAAAGGACATTCTAGACATTTATCACAATTATAGGTCTGTGTGTTCAGTGTTAAGTTGGGTACAAAGCGCTGTTGACTCCTCTAATAATTCTTTATTTATATACACTTTGAAAGTTTATTACCTTTTTGAACTTCCTAAACTTCGTTGTTAAAGAAGGGGTGATTTTGAAGATTAGAGTGATTATGGACTTCATAGATCGACGAATTATACGATTCCTATAGCACTTCGCATGGGGGCAATAATAATAAACAAAGTTTGATATAAAAACTGCTTAAGCTTTTTGTCTTGGGTGGGAGGGGGGACAGCCCAGTCCTCTATGAAAAACCATACCTTTAACTTGTTACTCTCTTAAAGGAGAAAAGAAACATGTAACCACGGCATGCATGACTGTATTTGATTATTTGGAACATGATTATATTAAAAATATACCAATCCGAGAAGAAAGAAAAGGGGGGCAAGGAAGGGGATGTTCGAGCATTTTTTGATTTTGGCGAGGCCCACAAAGCCCCCCCCCCCTCTCCTCAAAGAAATAGACCTGAATGTTTTTCAAGGGCAGTCACAAGAGCACCATTACATGAACTCATGATCAAGAGCACCATTACATGAACTCATGATCAAGAGCACCATTACATGAACCATGGTCAAGTGCACCATTACATGGACTCATGGTCAAGGTGACCTTCAAGTTCATTATTTTATAAAAAGCAATCAGCTTCATATTAGAGCCAGTCATTGTGTGTTTTAGATAGTGGGCATTGCTCAGGGTCATTAATAATAATATCGTCTTGGTGTCTAGCCTTAGTTGGTCCTCTTTGTTTACTTTCTGTGATAATGATTCTTTAGAATAAAACGGTGTTAATGAGATTGTTGAAGATTAAAACATGTCTTTATGGTCAGGTAGAGTAAAGTACATATCGTAATTGAGCGGGTACGTTAGATGGGAACCGTATGCTTCAAATCAGGTAGCTCTTTATAATAGCAATCAAACGAGGAAAATTATCATTAAAAGTTCTTTGCAAACCTTATTTTCTTAAAATTATAATTTTGATTTTCGTTATCCTTCCTTAAAATTGAGAATAACCCCGCATGTTTGGATTCTAATTCATAAATTTGAGTTAAAAAGGTTTGATCAAAATTCGACAGCCAAAGTGATAAGATAAACCCTTTATTGAACAATGCCATACTTAGAACAAAGGAGACAGAATGCTGCTTTTCCACAGCCTATAGATGCAATGTTTTAGAGCAACGATCACTAAATTACAATTGTTTTCTTAATGATTTAAGGGCGAAATAAATTGAGAAAAGTGAAAGAGAGAGAGAGAGAGAGAGAGTGAGTAATCAAAAGAGGAAAAGTACTGAAGACAGCCTAGAGAGAGTTGCAAGGGGAGAAGTTGTGTATTGTTTATTCATCCACACGACGTAAGTACTGCACTGTGTCGGCTTACCCCTATCAATGACCCCATGATCTTTAATCGCACTCCGATTCCCCTGCATGGTGGTGAATACGAGAGTAAGCAATGAAAACAGCGATGCATGACCACGCTTCGAACTCGTGATCAAAATATCTGCTTGAAAAACTTTAAAATTACCCTCCACCCTAGCTCCCCCCCCCCCCTCCCCCCTATTTTTCAGTCATAATGCAGTTATGATTCTTGTTTACATCAGGAAATACATGACGGTGTGATGAGGCCGTTACTCCTCCACAATCGGAGTACAATGAGGCCTCCCTTCCCCGCTTGTTATTTTGTATCTTCTTTTTTTCTAACATGAAATGCACAATTTAGGTTACGTAATATACCTTTTAGTGTTCATTATAAAATGGGTTCAAGAATGTAGCCAATGAGAAGCGTCGAAATGGATCACGTGGGCGTGCATTCATTTTTACCATATGCACAGGGAGTGGAATTTTGTAATAACAACCGTTGAATTTTCGACTTTATACTCGTATTGTAGACCCATATTATAAAACGAATACTACATGTTTTTAGCTCGTGCATTTGTGATATGCACTGCACTTGTTAAAGGTAATACAAAGTTTTGGTATGGGCCATGAATTTGGTTCAAATGAACATATTGGAAGCATAATATGCGACCATACAATATTCAGTGATCGTTGTCGCGGTTGAAATCGATTCTAAAGTTATGAAATTATACATAATAAACTCTTTATGTTGTAAAGCTCCCTCTCAAGGTCAAGATATTAATCAAGCTATAAAAGAATGTTTCTTGACTAAAATCGACCGATTAGCTATTCCCGTTTGGAAATTATATATCACAACGACATATTCTGAAGTTTTCATGGTCGCAGCTACCATTGTACGGCCGTACGGCGCTATTTGAAATTTATCAGAATTTAGCGGGAGCACCGGTAAATTTTAATATTCAATTTTTCTCGAAAGCAGAAGTGTTTTAGGGGCTAAATTTTCTTGTGCTTATATTAAATTCACAGGGGCATCCAAATATATCAAAATTGAAAAGAATCACCACAATCCAATTTTCAAAAATTCCCAAAACTTTGTATTACCTTTAAGCCACAATGAGACAGAGAATGAACTCGGGAAGTCTCGTTCATTATCCTACTGTGACAGTGACCTGCGTGCAATGCACTAATTCACTCGCAAAAATATGTAATGCAAGACAGCGATGGAAGTTGACTATGGTCTGATGCACGCAGGTGCGTTAAGATAATAGTATATTCACTATCTTCCTGTGAACTTTTGATGCACTATTGACTGTTCAATAGTCATTCATTATAGTAATTAGTGCATAGGTCAAGTTTGTATATTGCACTTCGGCATATAGCTAATTTGGTTGTGGTTACGAAAAATAAAACTATTTGCGACAGTAATGTGTGTGTTTTAATTATATACAGTCACGACGAGATTTGAAAACCAGATTATTAACTTTTGTTTTGATTTGACTCTTTCAATGTGTTTTATAAAAGGTAGTGTTTCGTACGGTAACCTTCCAAAATATGTCACGAGTAATACTATTATCAAGACCATGCAATTCTGCGAATAGTGATGATATAACTTTGATATTATGATTTTTATTTCGCAATTGTGTTGACAGGAATAATGAAGTTTTTGATTTATGGCATTCTGTTTATATCTGTCACATAATATATCGTCAAACAAGAGCTGTATTGTACATATTAGTCAAAATCATGGACCTACTTCGTACTAGGTCCATGATCAAATACAGACTACCTGCACCCTCACACCTTAAGGTGAAAAGAGGAATCCCAGGATAATCAAAGTCGTAAAATCAACTGTTAATCCATAAGGCAGCTTAATAACCCTGATCCCAATTTGAATGTGTTACCATATACTTGTGTATATATACATGTAGCTATGTAAAACCAAGGAGGTACCAGCACATTCTGGTCGTTGTGGCGTGCCCCTGTAATCCAGCTAACAATGGAAGTTACAAACTGATTCAGCCGAGGACGCAGGTTCGAAACTGAGTCACGTCTTTCGGATGGTGACGTGTAAAGGTCGGTCCCCAGACGTAAATAATCACATCTGATTGATGATAAAAAAAAACGATACACACACACCTCATTGTTAAAACCATAAAATGCTCACTTCACCTGGTGATATTGAATCGAAAGCGCTTGTGAAGTTCTATGCACACATCTTGTGTAATCCATCCAGCGTTGTGAATTATTGTTATTATTATAATATAAAGTAATTTGTGGGGGCCGTTTGAGAAATTATGTAGTATATACTTGTATATAAGGGCAGCACAATCGAATTAAGGTAACAAGTTCGCAGGTACACGATTGGGGAGGGGGAGGAGGGGAGGATTTACCCATTTTGTGCAGTTCATGAAAGGGGACATTTTACGCCCCTGCCTCAAAAGCTGTCACAGCATAATTTTTTTTTTGTTATACTAAGTATAATTATGAACCTAAAAATGTTAACAACGTAATACTCTGTGTTGTGAATTCATTTCACGTTTTAAATGCCGGAGATGCGAATTGACAGCGTCATACAAATTGGATGCCAATTTTTGTTCGGTCCGCCTCTTTCTATACATGGTGCTCGTAATTCATTATTTATATTGACCCGAGGTTGAGTATATCCATTGACACTCTTTCGTTCAGTTTCAAATTAAAAATTCTAGCTTAGTTAGAATAAGGCCTCAATCTTCCAACCTGTTTGCATTGACACATGATTATAATATAATAAGGCAATGACCTAGTTTATTGACGACCCTGAACAGTCTAGTTCAAAAGAATTACTTCCAGATTTATGTCTGTGAGAATAACTATATCACACACCCATGAAAAGGCATTGAGACACACATAGGATTTAGTACACCTACGCGCGGAAATAGGATGTCCGCCGCTGAAACACGTCCGCTCGTGCGCGCGCGCGAGCTCAATCCCAATAGCTCAACATATTACTGTAAGCGTCAACACAGGGAGTGAGTCTTGTGCACAGAGGGTTAAACAGAATGGTCAATTGCGCCGGTATACTACGATAGTTTAATACTGAACACTCTCTTGCATTACTACTACCTCTGACGAAGTTAAGCGAAGAAGAAGTGTGAAACCGGGCTGCATTGCCGCGATCACATTGTACGGATTATCTTTTTTCTTCAGTTAAAATAGTGATGATGTGATTTTTTCATTTTCCGCTGACGACTTTTTCATTATGACTGATTTGATTTAACGGAACAACAATTTCATTGAAAGCGTTTTCATGCACAGAGAGAGAGAGAATTCAAGACGCTGTTTTAATTATCTCAGTTTAAGCTAAAGTTACGAAGTTTCGGCTTTTCTTTGATAACTTTATGACTGCTTGAAGTAACTTTCGCTGGAATTATTGCCAAAGCGATGAGTGTTAAGGAAGTGGACATATTGATATTGTAACTTATTTTTGTGAGAAATTACCAGGTAAGCTCATCTATAGAATGATATACACCCAAGGATTCAATTAATTTCATTTGAGTGAAGATATTATGAGAAATTGTGAGTTTGTGGAGGTATCAAAAGGATGGCTGTTACGTCGTTTGACAATTCTTATAAATAAATTCAATCAGAGGTTTCGGGCCCAAGACCATTTTAGTTGAGGGGGGCAAAAGACTATTATCTGTATTTGTTCAAATATTTGACAAACGGAATTCATAAACTACAGCAGTCATTATCGGAGGCACGTTCCCTCTTATCCCTAACAGCTAGGTCGCATCATTATTTTTATTGTAGGCCTAATTTCGTTTCATTATTTGAAATCTGACGATTATTGGTTGTTGTAACTCATGTGCAACTTTTATCCACACCAAACGATTGTTTCACTGTTCGAACATTTTACATCTGTAATAACCAAAAGGGTTTTCACTCGTATACTATACACATATTTAATGCCTATGGCCCGAATTCACAAAGGAGGTTTAGATTTAACCCATGGTTTAAATCTAAACCTCCTTTTGTGAATTCGGGCCTTTCTGTCTCGATGAGACGATTCCATATAATAGCATTGTACCAATACCACGGGCCTCATGGATGAACGATGCAAAGTATAGTGGGCTCTCATGGGCAATTTGACACCATTCGGGTGTTTACCCAATAACAGGTGGGGTCAATCACCACGAATATAGCATTCATTTTTCGTGTGACCAACGGGCCTTATGTAACGTTTTCCCTTTTCCACCCATTCCCCGATATTGGTTCCCCTACATTTCCCTCACCCTAAGACTCTCCGAGAGACTATTTATATATATATATATATATATATATATATATAGGGTATTCATTGATGGGACTACGGGCTTGATGTGTGCGAGACTTGTACTCCCATTAATGGGTTTCAGCGAATTATGACCTTCTGCACATGGAAACTGACGACGACCTCCCATTAAAATTGAAGGTGATATCGAGTGTGGGACACGTAATTGTGATGGTACCTGTCATTATATTTATAGTAACAATCCTGTCAATTAAAACTGTGTTTCGTTTATTATTAACTCATTTGCATCGTTTAACTATTGTTTATCGTGCTGTACGACGTGTAATAACAACATGGGCCGGATAACATTATACTTGTCATAATCATGGGCGTAACGCTTGAACGGGAAGGTGACATTGGTTTTGAGGGCATTCACAGGGCTAACAAAAAAAGGTCACTCGTACTCTGGCCGAATTTTCATGACGAAAGCATCGAAAAAGCACAATCATGGGAAAACAAAGACAATTTTTCGTGGGAATGATTATTAAAGGTTTAATATATGAAAAGCCAATTAAATCAGAGGCCTTCTGACCATGTGGAAGTTTGGCAAGTTGTTCACATGAGCTACTCGATGGTTTTATTTGAAGGCCGTGTTGATATGTTTCTCATAGATTGCGTGGGCTGGTCACATCATTATACAAAATGATGCATGCGCATGGATTCCAATTCGATTGGCAGATCGTTGGGGGCATGTCATGATTTCTTGTTCTACTTGATCTTTCCTTTTTTAATTTCTAAAGGCACTTGGTTTAACATTCATTCATTCATGGCTCGCAGTTACAACAACAAAGATTAAAAAAGAGAGAAACTGACAAATAACCTCCGATATTGCTTAAGGAAATGCGAAGGACAAACAAAAAGCACGTCGATTACAATCATTGTAATAAACATCGATCAGCCTTTTTGGTATGGGTTCTAAATCTAAACTTCATATTTTTCATAATTAATTTGACTGCGTTGTGGATGCCATTTTTTTTTTCGAACATAAAAACATATTTACACAATAAACATGTGCATTTTCTTTTAATAAATTACATTATCAGTGCAGATACTCGCTAACAAGGCTGATTAATGATGACAAGTATTATGTTACTAAATCTTTTTTTCTCTTTCATCCCGAATTGTTCTTGCAGAGTTGTTTATTTCGTGATAAATGACTAATTGTGACGTCACAATGGAGGTTCGTCACCGTTTGACCAGGGGAGTCAAGCGATGGTTCATCCTGACTGGTGTGTTCTTCGTCTCTTTCCTCGAGACTGGTACTGTGAGATCATTCGGGGTCATCTTGAATGATATGACGTCAGACTTTGGTACCTCGACGGCTTACATCGGGACCATCATCGGGATGGCGCACGGAGCAACGTACTGGTTATGTAAGCAGTATCTCTCTTCTATCTCCCCCTCCACATCTCCGCATTAAAAAAAAAAAAATCTCTCAGACATTCTCTATTTCTTCTTCTTCTCCTTCATTTCTCTGTATCTCTCAGTCCATCTTTTTCTCATCCTTTCACCCTCTCTCTCAATGATATCTCTCTCTACCTATTCTCTCTCCCTCTACCCCCCCCCCCCCCCTCTCTCTCTCTCTCTCTCTCGCTTACATTGGGACCATCATCGGGATGGCGCATGGAGCTACGTACTGGTTATCTTTTATATCTCCCACTCCGCATCTCCTTTATTTTTATCCATCTCTCAGACATTCTCTTTTTCTTCTTCTTCTCCTTTTTCTTTTCTCTTCCACCCTTTCTTTCTCTATCGCTGTGCATCGTTATTATTTTCATCTCTCAGTCCATCTCTTTCTCTTCCTTCCACCTCTCTCTCTCTCTCTCTCTCTCTCAATGATATCTCTCCGTATCTACTCCATCTCTCTCTCGCGCGCGCTCTATATAATTATAGCTATGCATCTTTATGACTTTCATCTCTCAGTCCAATCTCTTTCTCGTCCTTCCACCTCTCTCTCTCTCTCTCTCTCAATGACATCTCAATGATACCCCCAAATCCTTCGCTCTTGTCACCACTGTTATCCACTTTCAGAACTTAGCTAAAGACATACCTATTTCAGATTGCTTACAATTATTCAGATTGCTTACAATTAGTAATTGATGTTTTGGTCTTTCTCAGCTAGAAACATGAACAGACATTATTAGTTTTTCAGTCTCATCAGCGCCTTTTTTTAGGCAACTAGATATTGGCGCTTTATAAATTCCTGGATTGGATTGGATCTCTCCGAATCTATTCCACCTTTCTCTCTCCCTTCCTTTTTTATCTGCCCCATTACAGGAATATATTCCAGAATGCATGATCGATACTTTTGTGGTAATCTGCAAGATGCAACAAAGAAAAGATTTTCATCAGTGTTGTTTCACGGTCACTCTAATTAGCTTTGAATGATTCTTTAAAAACATATGTAAATTTAGGGCGTATAGTCGGTTACGTTTAGCCCATTTGTCATCTTCATTCCTCGGACGAAATATATAAAATAGGATTCCGTGACTTTGCACTACTATTTGATTTAACTATTTGGTTTATAGAAACAGATGGTAACTGCGTCGGTCAGGTTCACCGAAAATAGGCGGAAATCGATGTCTCTATAATATCTCCCAGCGTGTGACGATAATGGATCAATGATTCCCACATGCTGTATATAGCGTAGAGTTATGAAAAACACTTTGAGAAAACTGCTCTTGTAGCAAATGAAATGTTGCGTTGGGCGTTTTTTGTCGAATATGTAGAGAATATTGGCTATATACGCGAACTAGTGGTAAACTCTGAGTCCGGCGCTAAGATGTTCTCGGAACGCTTTCTCGTTCGGAACAATGCACGTCCAACTCCGTTTCTTTTTAAGACCAAGACAGACATTCTCATACGACGTTTGTACAAATTCAAACAAATAGGATCATTCGGAATGTTCTCATAACAATGGATACAGAATTCCAAAATAATATATTTTTAGCATAGATAATTTAGTGCAAAAGTCAAAATAACAATAACCAGGAATGGCAAAAAATTAACGTACTACTATACTCTATGTCTCTTCTAAAATATAATAATACAAGGATGACAATAAATTAAATTACTCGTACTACTTTTTACAACTTATTTTTTCTTTCTATTCTTTTCACTCCAACAAGAAAAGGAAAACAAAACATTATGATAATGTTACAAAATATATATATATATACAAGAAACACTCGGAGCTCATTCGAAACGTCTTCTAGTCTTATGCGACCTTCTCGGTGCCCCGATCTGCTCAACCGACAATCACTTTATTATGGGTGTTATCCTTTTTTTTTAATAAATACGTTCGGGTAATGGTTGCAATAAGGTTTTAGGTCAGTTTTGGGGCCAGAGTCAGGGCCAAGGCCAGGGTCTGGGTTAGATAGTGTTTGGCTCAGCATTGAAGTTTAGCATTTAGTTTATTTACAAAACAGACCGGGGACGGAGAGTAACATTGTCGCCGGAGCACTTGTGGTATCCCTTTCTCCTCACCCAACTTGGAGTGTTTGGTGGTGATTTATAACTAGTTACGGTTAAGAGTGAATGAATTTATTGCACACTCTAAAATGAAATAACAATATTTTATTCAATACACTACAATGGGCTATGTAATATATGGCGCGTATAAAACAAATCTATTATATTACTTAGGCTTTCGTGACAGACTTCCATGACTCAGCAGTATTGACTGTAGCTCAGATGGACTGCATCGCTGTCACGCACTGCTTATGATCGAAATACATCAATAAAACCTGAGTAAATATGAACTTAATTGCACAGGCTGTAAATCGTAAATGGACGCATAAAGATCCAACCGGTATTGAGTTCAATATTTATCTACAATTAGACGAGTTCTCCTATCCATTAATTATTATTAAAGGAAATAACCTGTCATTACTGAACATCCAATATCATTAGTACCGCACTACCATATTGGATAATGAAAGAAATTTATATCAATATTGAATTTCGTACCTATTTGAAGTCCGATATACATTATCAAAATTATATTTATTAATCTATTATATATTAGTTAATGTTAATGTGTATTTGCTAATTATTTATAGATTGATTGATTGATCGCGTATTTATTTGTTAGTTCATTGTTATTTATTCATTTTTTAAAGTTATAATCGGCTGCGAGTAATGAAGTGACGTCATATAACACCTGGTGTTCTAGCCAATATGATCGAGATGTAATTGTCCGACGAAATGGCTCTCAAATTGCAGCCTTGGGGACGGGGAGGGGGAGGGGGGGGGGGGGGCACACATGGAAAATATGACCCATTAAGTTGGTGTATACACAGTTTGCATTTAAGGTATGTCCGATTTGGTATGCGCCCCTCCCCCTTTTTTGATGCCAGTATGAGAAATACCATTATGGATAGCGCAAGTGACGTTTGATGATAAACAAGGAGAAAAACGGCAATGGGAGCACAAGGAAATGGAGAAAAAAAGTTGCTAAATCCGGTTAACGGTTAAAATAACAATCAGTCCATGTTGCTAATAATTGTATCACTATTGGTGATTAATTGTGACACGCTTAACGTAAGCAAAACAAGCGTTATTATGAATGAAATTCAGTATGAACCGAAAATCGTTTTGGTGTACACTTGTGTATACTTTTGCAAAAATCGTGACCGACAAAATTAAATCGGACGTGGTGTCCTCTTACTAACAGGTGTTACTTACATTAACTATACGTCTATACAGTAGGCTTGCGGGTGCACCATGTGTGAGAGAGAGAGAGAGAGAGAGAGAGAGGGTTAACTATACGTTTGGTTAGAAAAGCCATTTGCGTCGATCCATACAGAGGGACGTTGGGGGTCTCCCCGCCCCCTTCTTCACCAATAATTGGCGAAAAGAGGGAAAGAGTCTTGAGAAAGACACGGGATTCAAACTAAATAGAGTAATAAAATAAAATATTGAGACTGTCGTGCCTCCCGCCTCCTCCAGAACACGTAGCAGTTCCTCCTATATGGCTGGACTTGACCGTTATAAAATCGCTTTAAAGGTATTACAAAGTTTTGGGAAATTTTGAAAATGGATGGATAGTGAATCTTTACAATTTTGATATATTTTGATGCCCCTGTGGATGTATTAAAAGCACCAGAAATTTCAGCCCCTAAAACACTTCTGCTTTCGAGAAAAATTGAATATAAAGATTTACCGGTGCTCCCGGTAAATTTTGATAAATTAAAAAAAAAAGCTCCTACGGCCGTACAATGGTAGCTGCGACCATGAAAATCTCAGAATATGTAGTTGTGGTATATAATTTCCGAACGGGAATATCTAATCGGTCGATTTTAGTCAATAAACATTGTTTTATGGCTTAATTAATATCTTGACCTTGAGAGGGAGCTATTCAACATAAAGTGTTTATTATTTACAATTTCATAACTTTAGAGTCGATCTCGACCGCGACAACGATCACTGAATATTGTAGGATCGCATATGCTTCCAATATTTTCATTTGAACCAAATTCATGACCCCATACCAAAACTTTGTATTACCTTTAAGGTTCATTTTCATCATCCTATAATCATCTTCCTATGTGTTGCCTTTCCCATTCCTTTTTAATCTGTCCTTCTTGATTTATTTCTGTTCTCTCTCTTTCTCTCCCCCATCCCCTCTCTATCTCTCTCTCCCCTCTTTCTCTACCCCCTTCTCTCTCTTTCTCTTTCTCTCTCTTTCTCTTTCTCTCTCCTTCCCTCTCTTTCTCTCTTCTTCCCTCTCTATCTCTCTTTCTCCCCTTTTGTTGTTGCCATTGTTTCTATTCGATGCGAGTTCCGTGATGCCCCCATACGTACCCTTTGACCACGACCACGCCTCTCAACGAAATATTCATAATCTTAATCTCTAAATAAAATTAATCTCTGATTATGTAAACTCTTTCATCCCTTTCTCGACCCCTGCTTACCTCTGCAGCGGTCCTGAACACACCCCTCCTCAGACGTTTCTCTGTTCGCCTATTAATCTCTGATATGATGTAAACTCTTTTAACCCTTTCTCCACCCCTCCTCATATCTGCAGCGGTGCTGAACACACCCCTCCTCAGACGTTTCTCTGTTCGTCAGGTGGTGATGGTCGGTGGTCTGGTGGGGTCGCTAGGTCTCATCTTATCAGCCTTTGCGATGACCGGACCTTACTTTGCCGCGGCTCTCTTCATGTTCGGTAAAGATCTTTCTTTTCTTTTTTCCCTTTTTTTTTAACAGGGCCCCGTTGCATAAAAATTACCATTGATGGTAACTTTGCCATCAATGGCAACTCGTCTGCAAGCACAGACCTTAATTTGACACTTCATCAAAAAATCATTGTGCCTTGAGAGAAGCCTAGCCCAGCTACCTACTGGTTGTGTCAATATAGGTCAGGAGCAGCTACTATACAGTACATGGCCTATGGTAGTCTTATAGTGCAGACTCTCTTTTACGACTGACCAGGGTTTGTGCTTGCAGACTAAATGGCAACTACCATGGTAACAGGGTTCAATTAACAGCTAATCAAGCTCAAGGTTTCCATGGTACTTACCATTGATGACAAAGTTACCATCAATGATAAGTTTTTATGTTTCAGTGTTGCATACTAAGTTAGGGTATGCTAGTTGGGTTTCAATGCTGCTCGAGGGAAACTAGGTTGCAGAAGCTATACATGTAAATGTGACACTGCATACTAGTAATATACCATATGGAGATGTAAGGCATATTTGAATTAGTGGTTACAGTTTGGTTAACCACGTGAAGGCCATAGGAAATATGCCACCTGTAAAAGAAAGCAAATATCGGATATTTGGTAGGAAGTATTTTTACCATTTTTTTTAAAGTGTCGAATAGGAGACGTATGATCAGTCAAACAATGTTTTTGTTTTGCTTTTTCATATGTCGACGTCAAATGATAACTCACTTGCACACTGAAACATTTTAGTATAGAGAAGCTTTTATGATAAGATATTTTGTCTGTGTCCCTGCATTTTTTAGTGATTATGTTGATGTAAACCTAATGTATTTTTGTCTGTTACCTTCTCTAGGAATTGGTTTCAGCACGGTTGTCTTACCGGCCAACTCCAGTCCTGTGGACTACTTTCCAGACCTGTTTGAGATCGCATCTAGTATCAATCTGACTGGAGGCGGCATCGGTCTCATGATTCTACCGCTTCTCTTCGAGGTCTTCGTCAAGAACTACGGTTGGAGGGGTGCCCTGATGCTTCTAGGTGCTATCAATCTGAACACTCTGGTGAGTGGTGCCCTCTTGGAGCCAGTGCCAAAGGCGAAGGAATCGGCAACGGGAGAAGTGCCTCTGGATGATACGGAGGAGCTGACGCAGAGAGAGATTGAAGGGGAGCACAGCGGACAGTGTTCATCAGGACAAGATGGAGCAAATGGAAGTGTAGAAGAAGAGAATGACACGACTGGTGTCGATGTTAATTCACTAGCTGAAACAGAGGACTTGATACCTCATCAAAGACATACTGGTAACGGTCATCTTAGACACTCGGAAAACACCAACACTAACTGCAAGTCGGACAGCAAAGTTCTCATACACCGCATTAGTAACTCTGAGGATGCAACCCCAAATGGCTTTCCAACATACGCACCTGAAGTGGAAAACTCTGACAGCAAGCACCATCATGAACTTGTAGCATCATACAACAGCACATCCAACAGTGTAACTGTCAAAGAGGCAATTGCCTCCGAGGATTGTCCCGAAGACAACCCGAATCGGACATGTTTTGGGAGATGGTGCCATAGTGTTGCAGAGCTGTTCGACCTTTATCTATTTAAAGATTACCCTGTGTTCTTCGGCATCTGCCTTGCGACCATTCTCTTTGGTGTCTCCTATGACGGCTGGGTACTCTTTGTTATTCCCAATGCTGAAGCCAAGGGCTTCGACTCACAGATGTCTGTGTACGTCGCAACAGCCGGAGGCGTGGGCAATATATTCGGACGCTTCTGTATAGGATTCTTCACAGCCAAGAAGTTGATTCCTAACGAGGTGTCCTATCTGATAATGAACCTAGTGTCCTCAGTGGCTTTCTTCGTCAACTATGGCGCAACCACTTTCTGGTTCCTGTCGATCCTGTCTTTCTTCAATGGGTTCTCTCTAGGAGCCAAGACGTCACTGCAGTTCATCATTGTTAATGATACAGTGGCGACCAAACGGTACAAGGCAGCCGTCTCTATGCTACTTGTGTCTCTTGGTATTGGGTTCCCCATCAGCGGCGC
This sequence comes from Strongylocentrotus droebachiensis, assembly GCA_035222895.1. NCBI lineage: Eukaryota > Metazoa > Echinodermata > Echinoidea > Camarodonta > Strongylocentrotidae > Strongylocentrotus > Strongylocentrotus droebachiensis. The sequence goes on from JAVYIG010009491.1 coordinate 17,011, forward strand.
CCTCTTAGGTGAGTTACAAAAAAGGGATACTTAGGACCTCGGTATTCTGTCACTTGAACATTGCTCCATATCCAAATTATGGCGTCGGTAGACTGTAGCTTCAATAGGCCTATCAACAGTTCTTCATTTTTCTTCCAAACAAGCAGATAGAAGAAAAAGAAAAGCCATTCATACTTAAAATCTGCTGACAGTAAGGTTGTTAATTGGGGTGTCAGCTCCCCCAACATTAGCAACGCCTTTAGACCAAATAATTGTACATGAATTGGTAACAGGATTTGAAATGTCTCTGTGACAAATATATTCATTCATTACTAACCCGTTCTGCTTCTTACGGATTCAAAGCGCTACCCCAAAGTTTCTAATATTATCAAAGCAATATTCGTCATTTCATTCAAAAAACAAACAGCGGCAGGTTGTAAAATGATATATATTCTTAGAAGGAGCGCCTGTCATGACAAACCAGGAGGGCGTTTCACAAAGCCTTTGTTCAATGACAAATGACAAAAATCAGTGACAAATCTCGTGATAACCAATCAGAAGCAAGGATTTCAGTAGCTTACAACAAAAGCTGTCATTTGTCACTGATGACAAGTTTTGTGAAACGCCTCCCAGATATGCTGGAAAGTGAACGGTATTGATAGATCCTCTCGTTTCCCATTTTTTTTGTTTTCAGGTGGAATTTACGACAGGACAAAATCATACAACATCTCTTTCTGCGTGATAGGGTTTATAGATGTCGTGTGTGGGATCCTCATCACAGCGCCTCTCATAACAGCAGCCTTAAGGAAACGTAAGCTAGGAAGAGCGTCCTTATCAACGGACGAAGTGCCTGTATAGCGCTTGAAGACATTGTGCCATGCATCCTTGAAGCGCTCACTGTTGCAATGATAGGGTTCATAGACGTCGTGTGTGGGATCCTCAACACAGCCCCTCTCATAGCAGCAGCCTTAAGGAGACGTAAGGGGAGAGCGTCCTTATCAACGGACGAAGTGCCTGTATAGCGCTTGAAGACATCACGCTGTGGATCCTTGAAGTGCTCAGTGTTGCCGCATTCGTGTAACTTTCGCATGACTTTTGTATGCTATCTATTTGATGATCTTAGAATTTGAAGGAGGAAGGGTTACGACACGGACGTTTCATTTGGAAAACACAATGACGCTCAGAATCAATCTATTGAGATCATACAGGTGCTTGTTCCGCCTGATAGAAGTGATGGATAAGAGTGGAAAAAGAGGCATCATATCATAGATTGTTTTTCATGAAACGCCAGAGTAGATGATCTGTATGAGGAGCCCCCTCACTGTCTTCTTGTTCTTTGATATCTGATATGATCAAGAGATGAGAATGCTGATGATATGTTTGATGAAAACTTACAGTTTCCAAAGAGAATTAATTATTTTTAGAGAGAGCTTTTGCAAGTCTAGAATACTGGATGCTATGTTTCGTGAAGCTGTACTCTTCCCAAAAAGAATTAGCTATCTTTAGAGACATTTTATGTTTGTTTGTTTTTATCCTGACATGTTTAATGAAACCTAAGACTTCCTAAGGAAAATTTACTTTTTTTTTTTTTAAAGAACTTTTTATGGTTTCTGTTCGTTGGAGGCTTTGTGAATGAAATAAACTTGAGAGGATTACTGGTCGTGAAGGACATTCTAAACTTTGCCAGGAATGTGATATTTCCAGATAAGTTTTACTGGATTGGTCGCAATACAAGATGGACGATCATTCTATAAGGAGCCATACATGACCATTAACTTCCATTGGTGTAAATAGAGGTGTTGTGGTCTAGTGGATACGTCACTGGACCGTGGATCACATGGTGTGCAGTTTGAGTCCCGTCACGGCACTAATGTCCTTTGGCAAGACATTAATCTACATTTGCCACACTTTAACCAGGTGCGATAAGTGGGTACCTGGCAAGAATTAGTTCCTTGAATTGCTAGGTGCCATAGTGGCAGAGTGTCAAGTCTGATATTATAAGAAGCCCCTATTATTATTATTATTATTGAATGTGTCACATGGTTTTCTCATGCGATAATATGTACATGTACATGCCTTGTTAAACATCTTGATATGAAGTTTCTAGTTTGTAGCTAAAGGGTTGCGGGGTACACCCTCACCATAAATATTTTTTATTTGAGATTAAGTCGGCATACAGACCACCATGTATAGACAGATAAATGTTGTGTTTACCAGGTGGGGGGATGGGTAGGTACAATTTGTTGAAACATTTGCTTTGATATAGAGTGAATTGGCATGGTAACAATGCTTCTCGATAAAAAGAAATGTATTAAAATGAAATTCAAAGAACCAAAATGTTAAGATGAAATGATGTGAACTTAAGCATTTGCCACAAAATCAAGAACTAGACTGAGGATAACTAGTGCCAGAATATTTAAGATTAAAGCACTAATATTCCATAAAATGTCACAATTCTGGGTCATAAAGATAAATAGATCTGGATCTCTCAATGAAAACATTAGATTATCTTCTTCTTATCTACTCTTCTTCTCTCTCTCTCTCTCTCTCTCACTTCTTGTGATACATGCACAGGTTTCCCTCTCATTTACAAGCTTGTTTTCTCTTTTGCAATATCAGTATCACCTTCCCAGTCTAGCTTCCATCATTGTCGCCCTTTCTGGTTTATTCTGACTTTCTCGTTCTACCTCTTTCTCTGTTGATGTTCACAATGAAGAGACCAACACTGCACTGATACACAATCAATAAACAACAATCAGTTTGGAGATGGTTTCAACACCAAACTGAATGAAACAATACCTTACCACTATTTTCCAAGGGTTGGTTGGTTTACAATCAGTTTGGAGTCGGTTTCATGGAGTGATTGATTGAGGATCTCATGTTCCTTTAAATCAGCTATTACCACAGAAAATATTCATATTGTTTCTTTGTAGACTGCAGTTACACAAAGGAATGCTTCATGTAGTCAACCGTTTGATGTTTAGTTTAGTTTATTGTTTCACATCATACACACAGTATATATATACATGTAAGTGGCGTTTTAAACCTAATTATATTAAATCAGGAAAGATACAGTTTCATACAATATTCTTGCCACGTAAATAGGTCCATAGAAAAGGCGAATGTATACCGGTAGTCAGAACTACGAGAGGAAATTCTAAAAGCTTAACTTTGTTGTTATTACAGTACCATAATCTACATGTATGCTTTTGCAGAAAGAAAATGCTATTTAAGGTTGACTCACTGACACAACATCAAACAAGAAGGAAAATAAATCACATACAAAATAAACCAAACTAGAAATGAATATGAATAATACAGTGGAAACTCCTTATAACGAGGTCCTTAGGACCATGCAAATAACCTTGTTATATCCAGAATCTTGTTATAACAGATACCTCACTGTATCAGAGCTCATCATAATGAGTTTCCACTGTAACTCAAAATCGAATGAAATTGTAATAAATTAGTGTGCTCTATTCTATATGTACAAGCTTGACACTCTGTCCAACCCACTTCAAGGAAATTAATACAGTCATACCTGACTAGAAAATCGCTATAGGGACACAAAAAGGTGGCCTGTAGAAGCAGATGATCTTTATATACATGTACAGGTTCTCAATGACATGTTTCAATGGGAACTGTGCATGTTTTTGTATACACAGGTGGGCACTATACACAGCAGGTTCAACTGTATTTCACATGTCACTGCAGTTGGAAATAAGAAGGCATAAATATTGATGCTGTCACGTTCTGTGTAACATTTCAACAACAACAACAAATCCATTTCGTTGTCATGCCAATAGAATTTGTTGCAATAGTTACAATTTACTCGTCCTGACAATCCTTTTGTTTTCTTCTTTTAAAGACAAAATTTTGTACAGAAAAGGCAATAATTTTTATAAATCTGTAAGACTGCTTAGTTTTCTAAAGCAAGGTATTGTTTTACCAATGTTTACATTCTTTAGGTACAACCACTGCAATTCTGTGAGCACAAGATAATTCATTTTCTTTCAATAGATATCATGCAAAGTTCTATGCATATTTCAAATAATTGAGTCTACTTCCATTTATCTGAATAGAAATACAATACATGTATATGTTAATATTACTACCACAGTCACACCGCCACCCAGACTCCACACAGATCTATTATTGGTCCTTATACATTCAGTCTAATGTAATGTCTGGGTTGGTATCATTCATGTGACCACGGTATTGGAACAGATATAACAACTCACTTCTACTTTTCAAAACTTCACAATGTCTGCTATTGCCATACAACTACTACTACAACACCGTACTAATCAATGAGAAACATTGCAGAGAGCATTGGTTTGTATCTGAACATTCAGTTTGTATGCTTTGTATAGAAGCTGTGATGTGCTAAATATAACCTCAAACTGTAACACAATACACCACATCTGCAAATGCACTATCAAATGGTACTACGTGTGACCTATAATGACCCCTAATTATGATTAAAATTGCTGAGAACTCTCAGGCAAAATCAAAGCTTTCAAATGATCTTTCTATCTGGAATTTACATGTTTTGCCATGTAGAAACTGACTAGTAAAGAAAATGAAATGTAAAGCAAAGCACTCTCTCAATATCTGCAAAGTAGTATTTACACAATAGTTATGTGGAGCCAGTGAGGCCTCAAAAAGAGGATGTTGTATTGCCCTTTAGGTGCCAGAACCTGGGTCGTTTGGTTGGAAATTGTTTTGTTTTCCCTCAAAAGAGCAACCGTCGCCCCAAAACTCTAAACCGGGAACGTACCGGTACCTTATACTTTATTATTCATTAAACATTTTTGGGGGGTCGGTCGCAAAGGGCAATACAACATCTTTTTTTGTAACGTCTACCGGTAATCATAATTTCAAAAAGAGGATATATTTATATTATCAAACTGCAGAGCTTTGTGGGAAAATTAGAGGATGGTCATTTTTGTAATGTCTGAAAATATGAATGCATATTTGATGAGAGCTGCTATAATGAATAGTAATAATGAATTACATATTTATAAACTAAAAGAATAGCACTTATAAAAACAAATCTGCAAATACAATATGTACATCGTATACACATCAAATCAGAATAACGAAAAGGAAAATAACTCGGCAAAATAATCTTCCACAGTTGAGAAGTATTTGGGATCAAGTCTTATGCATGTCCTCTTTATACATGTAGCTTGCTAATAACGTGTATGTTGATATTCATGTATATCCTTTATACACATAGTCATAAACTATTTATATACACATTTTGTTGTCTGTTCCAAACGCTTGACGAGCATGATAACTTACTTTATTAATTTCTTTTGGTATGATTCACATCAAACTTCGGTCATGTTTTATTTCCTTCTACTTTCTTGATGCTGTTGTTTACATCAATAACTGCAAAACCACAAGCGTGTGTACATTTTATGATCTACCGTATTTGAATCTGGTGCTGTACTGACCATATTATCTGAAATTGTTTCAGCACCAAATATAGAATTCATGCTTTCTATCCACCGTTTGTTTTTTAATGATTTATTTATATTTAACACTGCACAGAATTACGCCGTGTTCTCATCACCACTTGAAAGATATTACAATATTGTTGACACGCATCACGCACTGCAGTCAAATTGTATGTCATTAATAATTGTTTTGCTTTCAACTTCAAATCGACTCTAGAGTACTAATACTTGTATACTAATTTCCTCATAATTGTAAACTTTTGTTAGGTTCATGAGAATATTATTAGTACAAGATGTTGTTTTGTAGTGTTGGTATCATATGGATGTTTTTTGTGTAAAATGTTCATGAAAGGAATTGAAACCTTATTACAGTATTAAACATTATATTTATATATATATATATATATGAAGTAATTCTGGGTATATATTCTAGCTTTAAAATGATTTTAATATTTTGTGTGTGCTTAAAATCATGTTTAATCCATCAATGAAATGGAACAAGGAAAAAAGAGGAATAAATACAGTTTAATACTTGATAATCTGTTACTTTTGTTAATTTCTTTGTTCTTTGTTCACATCTTTGTGTATGTCTATTTGTTTTGTCTACTTAATGAAAATTCACTGATCACTTTTTTGTATGTGTGACAAGGATTTGGTAAAACTTTTTTTCTTCATCATTGTAAATACCATACTAACTGTCCCCAATTGTAAAGTAAAAGCCTAAAAAGTGTTAACTCTTATATTTCATCAGAGTTAGCACTACTTTGGCTAATTACAGAAGAAAATAATTTACATATTTAATGATTAAATGCTTTGAGAATGATGGAAAATGCTCTCAACTGAACACGTTTTGGTTTTCCTGGGACAAATGAAATCCTTAAAACTGTTTATCATCTTATTGTTGATGCCCTAGTGCTTGTAAAGCAGGTGCGCATCACATCTGCACGCTGCCATAAAAAAAATTGTCTAGTCTCACTTATAACTAATTTGCAAACATAATTGGCATGCAGACCATAGTAGGATGCGCTTAGCACGTAGACACTCTCAGATGACATATTCCTTCAAGAATAATCTAGAATAATTGATATCCTTTACTGTACATGTATATTACATAGATGACTTCCTAGTATAGCTTCCTGTTATAATGCACACATCAAGTTTATGATACACCGTTATCACATCTAATTTCACCCCTTTGTAAATAAGGAACTCAAATATCAAATCTCTAAAAGCAAAATATACAAACATATACAGTATCATTTGAAATTTACATTCATGCTGCAGCCAAACGCTCAATGTCCAACGGCTCGTTCAAATATGAAGCTGTACACCATGGCGCTGTGTTATAAGATACAGACATGTGAAGCGTATTATGGGAGTGTCGTGGGAGTGGTTTAAAGCGCTTGACTAGAGATGCGAAGGTCGGGGATTCAAATCTCCCGACACAGCACTAATATCTTTTGGCAAGATATTAATTTACCTGCAATTGCTACTCTCCACCCAGGTGTTAAATGGTCAAGTAATGCGTGGCTGGAGTGCTCCCCAGGGAGTGGAGATTGTGCACACAGTTTGTGCGGGCAAGCACTGAATCCAATGATCAGGGTAATAGTATATCTGTAAAAGCGCTCAGAGACATTGTATTAAGCGCTATATAAGCAGAAAATTATTACAATCATGACACAGACGTCATAATGGATCACATTTGCTGGTTTACCGAAACCCATCTTAATAGGGCTTAACAGTTGAGTGATATCATGTTAGAATCTACGTAATTTGATCATGTTAAAAGAAGTACACACTGAGCATGCACTAATCTTTGAATTAATAAATACAGGCCCTGGAATCTCGGTCATGGGCATGAAACCATCTACTACGGGTTAAGACTACATTCCTAGCTTTAATGTTGACAGACATGACAAGAAACAGATATACTATATAACCTTTGACCTTAGAGGACGAGCGATCTCGGTACACGATCTCGTAGAATCATCCGTCGTGCTTGACCGCTCATGAACTGCTGGTCTCTCGTCTGTCCCAGTGTGATCTGCCACCATTCCTTGTCTCGTGATCCCTGGAAGGAGAAACAAATAAATATCAGTTATGAATTATCAAATTGGCAAAACATCTGCAGACAGAAAGAGATTTATGGTCTTATGGGGCTTCCTGTTGGGGAAAAGGCCTAATCTGGGGCCGGTTTCACAAAGCATTTTTTCAATGACAAATCTACTAATAACCAATCACAAACAAGGATTTCAGTAGCATATAACAAAAACTGTAATTTGTCACTGATGACGAGTTTTGTGAAACGCCCCCCTGATGATTGTTGTGGGGTTAGATCAGACACAATACTGATTTGTAGCAAACATGTCCATTTCCATGACTGATAAACCTGAATTATCTCGTTACTGTGATCTTACTCTTAACAGGACCATCGTCAACTTCAAACTGGAATATTTCACATGCTCCTTGTGGGGTCATATCTAATGCTAATATGGTATTACCATTTCTTTCAAAATCAGATCACATTCAAAATAGTGCACACAGGCCTGAAATTGAAAGATTGTATTGTGGATGTATTTAAACATAAACAAGGGAAACGCTCTCGGCGGTCTCGCCTGCATAACGCAATTCAATATGATAAACCAGAACGTCAATGACGTACATTGTAGTGCTCATCCGCATCTCGCAACAACAAATATCGTGGTACACTTTTGAACTGGTCAAAAAATAAAAATGTGATGCCCTTGAAGGGACATAATTTCATTTCATTTGCATAAAGTACCATAAATAATCAATGGAGCAAAATCTCAAAATTCTGTGTAGAATTTTAGTGTTCCAAATTTAGCTCTACCAGATAAGGCAAACCAAATCAAAATCGGTCAAGAAATGAGGGAGAAGAAGCAATTTTTGTTATTTTTGGAATAAATTTGCAAAAATTACCATAATTAATTAATGGAGAACAATTTCAAAATTCTGTGTAGACCTTTAGTGTACCAAAGTTAGCTCTACGATATAAAGCAAACCAAATCAAAATCGGTCGAAATATGAAGGAGAAGAAGCATTTTTTGTGATTTTTAAATTATTTTTGGAATAAATTTGCATTATTATCATAATTAATCAATGGGAGTAAAATCTCAAAATTCTGTGTAGAACTTTAGTGTTCCAAATTTAGCTCTACCAGATAAGGCAAACCAAATCAAAATCGGTCAAGAAATGAGGGAGAAGAAGCAATTTTTGTTATTTTTGGAAAAAATTTGCATAAATTACCATTATTAATTAATGGAGAACAATTTCAAAATTCGGTGTAGAAGTTTAGTGTACCAAAGTTAGCTCTACCAGATAAAGCAAACCAAATCAAAATCGGTTGAGAAATGAAGGAGAAGAAGCATTTTTTGTGATTTCAAATAAATTTGCATAAATTAGCATAGATAATGAATTTCACGATTCTGTGTACAAGTTTTAAATCCCCCTCCTAGCCCTATCATATGAAACAATCAGAATCAAAATCGGTTGAAAAATAACGAAGCATTTTGAAAATCTTGATGATGATGCCACAACATAGTCCAAGTCTGTTGACCTGAAATGACCTTTGACCTTGACTTTGTAATCTGAAATTCTACTCACATGATTGGGGATACTTGATTACCCTATAGTCCAAGTTTCATTGACTCAGAACTTATAGTTTAAAAATTATATCAAAAATTCAAAAACTTAACCTTAGGTTAAGGTTTCGATGATGATGCTACAACATAGTCCAAGTCTGTTGACCTGAAATGACCTTTGACCTTGACTTTGTGATCTGAAATTCTACTCACATGATTGGGGATACTTGATTACCCTATAATCCAAGTTTCATTGACTAAGAACCTATACTTTAAAAATTATATCAAAAATTCAAAAACTTAACCTTAGGTTAAGTTTTTGATGTTGACGCCGTCGCCGCCGCCGCCGCCGTCGCCGTCGCCGTCACCGGAAAAGCGGCGCCTATGTCTCGCTTTTTGCTACGCAGGCGAGACAAAAACAGGAGATGCTGCAACAATATTTCTGAACAGAAATACAATAGACTTTAACTGGTGTGAATACTCCTCCTCATCATTACCACCACCCCAACTGTCACCATCAATATCACAATCATCACCATCATCATAAACAATTGACCATCGCAATTATCATCAACAAAATCATCATCATCATCACCATTATTTTCATCACCATCATCAACAAAATCATCATCATCATTTTCATCACCATCATCAACAAAATCATCATCAACATCATCATCATTATCACCAACATTATCAGCATCATCATCATTTTTATCATCACAATCATCATCATCACCATTATTTTCATCACCATCAGATCATCATCATCATCATCATCATCATCAACATCATCAACAACATCATCATCACCATTATTTTCATCCCCATCTTCATCATTAACTTGAATGTCCTTCTACATGCAGCCCCATATATATTCACCTTGGTTTGTTGAAATACAGGTCCGTTGGCTGGTTCAACTTTGACCTTTGGCCTTGTGGGGGCGACAGGGGACGGGGTCGAAGGCATGTTGAAAGCTTCGTTCAGAGCTTTCATACTCATCTCACCTCCGAGGATTGACCCTTGACCTTTACTGCCGACAGGGGGCGACATCAGCAGACTTGATGCAAGGATGCTCTCCTGTATTAAAGCAGAAATATAAATCAGTGAACCATGAGAGAGATATAAGCGCAGTCAACCCCTAGAAAAGCAAGTCCTTAGGCACTGGTGAAACAAATTTGAATAGCCAATTTTCGGGCCAAAGGTTTCAAGTTTATTTTGTTTCACATTTCACAAAAAAGAATTCACCTAATTGACAAAATTAGAACATATTATGAAATATACTAAAAGTGTCACATTATAGAATCAATTCTTAGAAAAGATGTCAAAATATTGTATTGAATAGTAGGTTATACAGGGTGAAATGTGAGGAACCAGATTTGACTGTAATGGTCTACTTTCGCTTAAAGTGAACCGGTAACATTGTTGAAGGATGATGAAAAAACTGTAATTTTTGTATAAAATGTTCTTATTATATTCCTTTTACGATATTCCTGTGACGATTTAGATTCACATAAATGTTAATTAAATTATATAATAATATAGTTGGGTAAATTCAGGAATCGATCAGATCAGTTTTTCCCAATTGTTATCATTAATAATGGTTGGTTTTCACTCCAATTTTCAGACTCTCACCTTAACAATGTTAACAAGTCCCTTTAAGGAGACACTAAGTGGCAAATTGCTTCAACACAAAGAAAATACTTCAAACACTTGGCTTGCTCAGAGTTGGTAAAGAATAGATGGATATCCATGATTTCTTCTGTTTTCTGTTTTCAAATGAGGGTTATATTTTATTGTGTCAAGTGTGGCAAACAGTACTATAGAAGACTTCATATTAATGCATGCATAATTATAAATAATATAACTTTTTTTTTTCTTCTTCACTGTGTATAATATCAACACCAACTTACGTCAGCCTCTTCTTGTCTAGTCTCATCTCCAGTCAAATTTTCCTTTTCTCTCTGCATGCAGCTGGACAACGACTTCCTTACTTTCTTCACAGGTGATATTGATTCAGCCTGGAACAAAGAATAATGCGTGATAATACAATTTGTTTGAGATGAGAGTTGGTCAAGAGGATAGCTTTCTGGCTTAGCCTACAAACAGGCTTTGACAGGCCCCTTTCCAAAACAAAGTCGTGTCTATTTATCGGATAGTGGCAAGTGCCATTAATGTCAGGCCTTCAGATGAAAATAAGATTGATCAACACAAACATGTATTCCAAAACCAGATGCATACAAACACACATATACAAACATTGACATTTATAAAACTATAAATAAATTGGTTCCTCTATTTTGTCCACACATATATTTTGTCTCATCTCGTCATTTTGTCTATAATCTACTTGATTCTTTTAATTTCCTTTCAAACTTTAGCATACATTTAGCAGATAATGAAAACCTTTGGTTATGACCATGGACAAGTGGAACTTGTCGACCTTAGGAAATGGTCATATCAAATAAAATAAAATAATATAACAGCGTTTACAGAAGGAGACTGCAAACTTACAATTAATTGGAGGACTTTCAATTGATTTGGATCAATCGCAACTCTTTTTCGACCTTAGGCAATGGTCATATCGAGAGACCATTTTGGGGGGGATGAAATAAATGGATAAAAGACTGTTTTCATGAAGGAGACCTTACATGGAACTGCCCATTATAAAGTGTAGAGATAATGACATCATATCGAGGGGTCAGTGACACAAAGACGTAACTCCATTTGGGCCATTGTGAGAAAAAGTGGTTTATGTGTCACTGAACGCTTGGGCCTTCAGTCTGTTTCACTAGCCATTGACTTCAATGGGGTGTTGGGTGGAGTTAATTCTTTGTGTTACCTGGAAAGCCCACATTTTTTTGCATTTTGGCAAAATATGGAGTTACGTCTTTGTGTCACTGAACCCTCGATATGATACCTACCTTCTGCAAGATGGCACGTTTTAATTTGTTAATCGCAATCTTGTTGAGACCCTCTCTCTCGTCTCTAGCGATGATCTCTGAGATATCAGATAGCTGGTTCGGGGTATGCGGCTAGAGAAGAACAGAGAATTTTGATCATTATAATTGGAAAATTCAAAGAGCATTGATCACCAAACTCTGAAATGTGTGGGGTTCTATGCCAGACAACTGTATTTAAAACATCAGCTTGATGGAACGATCCTTCTGTAAAGAGACATTTACACAATACATACATATGAGGTATTGCCCTATAAAGAAAAGACTTCTGTTATTCATGACTGCATCAATGATTGATAGATATCATATTTGAAAGTTTCAAGGGAAAACAATCATCATGCAATGTTTATTGAATGAGAATTGAACTTGTTTGGGGATGCATATAATACAAAAAATCTGTAGCATGAAGCTTGCAAATTGCTACAGATGTTGCCATTATCAATTAAACTGAATTTTCAAGACTACCTCATTCCAAACAAAAAATTAATTTTCAACAAAAGTCCCCCAAAATGACAAATTTTCTGTAAATCGGGTCTCACAAAATACAGAAATTCTTTCAGTCAGTTCACAGACGTACTATTTAAGTTTGTAATTTGTGAAAGCCTTTGTGAGCATCCAAGGTTTGCAAATGTGACACTGTTTTCATGTCAAACAATAACTTTCCCCAAACTCTTCTCAAAACCAGACTGACCATTTTCCTGATTGGTCCTCCTGCTTTTTCTATGGCTGCGAGGGCATCCTTGAAGGGTGTAGGTGTCCTGGGCGTGTCAATCAACGATCGTCTGATCCGAGGGGTGCGGAACATGCTGCCATGGTAACAGAGAGAGATATACAAGATGGTTATCAGGGATTGTATATCTGAATGATTTCAGATACATTTGAAAATTGATGTCTTTTGTTGTGTAAATGTGCGTTGTGGAAGACTTGGAGACAGGACATGAAAGATCTAAACCGGCATGGGAAAAATATATGTAAAAGCCCCTCTGCACTAGTTTGGCTAGGAGGGATTAGACCTCCCTGCTTGGTCACTGACAGGTGATTATCTCAACAAATCAGCTCACAATTAACATTAGAAAAAGGAGATCATGTGGGACCAATGGTCACCGCTTAGGCATTGTTTGCTATATAGAGGGCGCAAGTAGCTGTTATATGAGTAGTGCAGTGGGACTTTAAGCGATGATGTTTGATGATGTTGATGATATGATGACAACGATTCTGAAGATGACGATGAATGCTTCTTCTTTCCTTTCCCTATACTGTTCAATCTATTTATCGTCTCTCATTGTATCGTAAGGACCATTCATTATGTCATGGACTCCAAGAAGAATTAGTGTCATCCCCTATTTTTGTAACAATATTTACTTAAGATAACAATAAGTACAATATAACATGAAATTATCTGAAAAAAATCATTCCTTACCCAGCTGGTGTTGTGAGCATTGAAGGCGTGGCTTGTGAATGGTTTCCACCAATCGGAGTGGAGGTGAGCAGTAAGGAGGAGGAGCATGTTGCCGAGGTGCTTCCATTCAAAAACTGAAAGAGAACCAGTGATACAATTAGGCATATTGTGAAAACAAGGAAAGATTAATTGAGTAGAAGATAAATCAAGGTAATTGGTGACTTGCTGTATCTAGTTTTACAGTAGGTTTGCGGGTGCACCATGTGAGAGAGAGAGAGGGTTGAGGAGTCCTGAAAAGGACTCTGACTCTTTTTGGGGGGTGTGGTAGTCCTGAAAAGGACTGTTTGTTATCTTTCTTAGCATATAGTTCTAAGGAGAACTATAGCGCTTGGAGAGGATGAGTGGCTCTGTATCTAGTCAGCACGATTAGGCCTCGCTCTATGTCTAAGGGCAATCTAACCCTTGTAATCGGTTTCCTTGCATTAAATCAGAAAAGAGCGAGAAAGAGGAAATCTGACCAGTGAAAAAAGAGGCACTTCATGCTTATTTTGAAGCGCGATTTTATTTTTAGGGCTGCAATATTACACCATATCACAGACACTGATAACATGTACATGTAGGGTCATGCATCTCATATTTGACATTGTTAAACGATGCCTTTAATCTGTAGAGGGCTGGCTTACCTGTGAGGGTGAGAAGGGGAGGGTCTTAATGGGTGTACCCTGGGGCGTCTTGTACCGGGATGTGTTTGGTGTGTTCAGGGTGGAGCTTAATGATGTATCCATGGAAACATCAAAGGAGGAGGAGCTTGTTCTAACTCGCTGCAGGAGAAACATGATGGGATGAGAGAATGTAAACAGTTAGCACAAACTAACTTGAATTTGGTTTACTTTGCAGATATTTGATAAACTTTTTTAAAATGTTCTTTGTCCATGACCTAAGAATGAATGTGTTTTAATATAAAAATAGAATGAAAAAAACAAAACAGTGAATTTGGTTAGGACATGAGCCTTCCTGGTTCTTAGCACAAGATCTTTTCGACAACACTGAAAAAGAAAAAAATGATGATGTCAATATAATACTTTTATTAAATTTGAAAATCTTAATGTCAAAATATCACAGATATCCCATGATTTTGATCGTTTCAATTACATTGTCTTTGTTAATTGGTAATAGTTTGTTCTTTTGTATCGCATTATATGCAATTAACTAGTTATTTTGAGATGCAGCAAACCAATTTAAATTTTCGTTTATTTTCCACATGCCTGTTAATAAATTGCAAAAATGGAAATACAAAAAAAGTAAATATTGCCAATTGATTGGCCCAGCAGAGAGCTCTCAGTAAGAGTCTGTCAGCACATTGAACCATTTGCCAAGTGTGTGGTGACACTACTCTTCACATTTTGGGACGCAGATTAAAACTTCTCAGAATAGAGACTGAGAGGTGTTGTGGTCGAGTGGATACAGTATGTCACCAGAGTGTCGATCACAAGGTCCGCGGTAATAGAGACCCGCCGCGGCACTAATGTCCTTTGGCAAGACATTAATCTACATTTGCCACACTCCACTCAGGTGAGGAAAATGGGTACCTGGTAGGATTATTCCTTGAAATGCACTGTGCTCTGATAACGGCTGCCGGAGCTAAAACTATGTTAATAATTTCCAAAGCTGTTTGGAAGCGCATAGAGATGTTATTTCATTATGCGCTATACAAGAACTTATTATTATTATACCATACCTGCCAACATTTGAAAATAAGAATTAGGAATTTTTAGCACGGTATGTCTTCGAAAATGAGAATAAATGCGCAGTAAATCTGTACCAAAGAGCAAATACAAATTCGCTGCTCGATCATGCAGCCATTAAATGCACATAATACGTGAACTCTTAAATTGCGGCACATGATAAAACAAACTTTATTTGGCTATAAAAAAAATTCAGGGCCTAGAAATCCAGAAAAACATAACATTCTGGATTATTTGTAAGGGTTGGCAGGTATGTTATACCCCCTACCTTGCGCTTGGCCTTCCTAAGGATGGTGGGAGGGGTGCTAAACTTGGATGTGACGGGTGATGTGATGGGGATGAGACCACCTGATGCCTCACGTGATAGGTCTAGAAGCGCCTGGCCATCAAAACGATAGTCTGTCAGGAGAAAGTGATTCAAAAAGAGAGTTGGATTCCAAAGTTAGTAGGGAACTTGTCAACTTTCTAGACTTATATAACTCAGGATGGACCCCATGGAAGCCTCTACACCTCTACGTGAACAAGCTCAAAGCCCTTTACATTAGTGAATAAAACAGAATAATTATTCATACTGGTAAAAAGAATACATGTCGTTGAAAACCTTATACATATTGATGTATGCTAATTATACTCATGAGCAGAACACTCAGTTGTAATTTGTAAAGGATTGATTTTTGAAAAACCTACGACCGTCGTTGTCACAGGTATTTTATCATTTGTTTTGTATTCCTACTGTTGTGTTGTGGAATGTAGAGAGATATGATTGTATAATTCTAATGTTACCTTGTTGTGAAAATGTAGAGGATAAGAAAAGTAAATATAATGGTTTTACCATTTTAGTCTTCTCTTTCTCTCTTCGCATATTTTTCACATTTACTTTAGTTACCTTTTCCTAATTTTTCTTTTAACTCTTTGTCCATCCTCTCTCCCTCCTATGATAATATACTTCTAACTTGTCTATACACAATATGTACAAATTACAAAATACTGATAAAATACACAATTTCAATTAATACCTACATAAAACCCAAGGTTTCCAACAAAGGAATATTTTCTAAAGTAAAATTAACAATAAACAGAGCTATCAAATACATATGAACAAGCTCATCCATTCCATAAACTACAAACAATAAAAAAAGAAAAAAAAAGTACTTTAGAGACATACCAATAGATCCTTTGGTGTTCATATGGGTGAACTTAATGGGAGTACTGGAATTGACCCCCAGTGAAAGGTCAAAGGTGGATATTCCATTGTCCTTGTCATCGAAGGGATGACCGCTGGTCTCAATCAGATCATGAAAATCTCTGCAGAGGGAAGGGAGAAAGAAATAAAGAAATGTTGATGTTAGTGTATATATTTTGAGGTGATATACCATTACACCTGTAAATAAGGCTTTAGAAACTACCTTTATAATTTAACATTGGTTATTTTCTTGTTCTTGCTTAACCCTATTTAGCCCGAGGGGGGGGGGGGGGGGGGGGCTTGAGAAGCCCCCCCCCTCGACATTTTTCGCGATAATTTTTTAACGCAAGAAAATTTTGCACTGAAATTTTGTGACTTTTTTCTTTCGAGTCTTGCGCATCTTTTGAAAGAAATTTTTCGAAAATCGGACCTACCATTACAAAGTCACGTGTCCTTTTGTCTTCGCATGTCAGCCCGAAAATCGCTCATTTTTGTGATTTGTGTACAAAACATATGGAAATCTCATTTTTCAAATAAAGAGATAAAACATTGGTTATTTGGTCTTGTTGATAGTTTAAGGTGTTTATTTTGGGGTCAAAATAGTTGAATTATAGGTGGAAATGAAATAAAACAACAAAAACAATAAAATACATAAGTAAAAAAAAAAAGAAATATATGACCTTATTTGCATAAATTACCATAAATATGCAAATGAGTGAATTTTTCAAAAATTGAAATTACCATAGTATTCTTTACACTTCACTTGACATGTATGCAAATTTTCGCGGCGATCGGGCGTTTCACGGCCGAGATCATAGGGGGGGGGCCTGAGAAGCCCCCCCCCCCCCCCGGCCTATGAAGTTTCAAAATAGCCCGGGCTAAATAGGGTTAAGACCGCAAATGCCTTCAGAGTGCATGGTTATTGCTCCGATTCTTATTTATGACATTACTAGTGCCCTTTTTAAGACCTAAAATTGCTATGAATTTTAGACCTAAAAATGTATGACATTTAGATTAAATCCAATCATACCAATTCAGCTCCACATTCAAAAAAATATTTTGTGTAGCGCCCTCTTTACCAAAACTCAACTATCCCTTTAATCTGGTGTAAAGCAATGCTTGTATACATATGTATTCAAATATCTATATTAATTATTATGCATATATTTTGTAAAAAAAATATTCATGCACTGTACGTAAAACTTACCTGAAAGGTGAGATTTCACCACAATTGTCCATAATCAGCCATTTCTGAGGAGTCTTGACCCCTGGTTTGACCTTTGACCCTTCCCCTTCATCTTGACCTAGGGTGTCGTGACCCATCGGATAGAGGGTACGCACCACACGCTGACCCTGACCTCGCATCCTTAGGGCATCTGACAGAAGGAGATGAGGAAATAAAACAAAATCATGAGTAGGAACTTGAAGCATTGTCAACAATGTTTTGGTTTTATACATGAAGCCTGAAAGAAAGACACAGAGATATTGGACCTCCCATCCTCAGAGCATCTGACAGAAAAAGAGGAAGAAATTACAAATAAAATCAAGAGTAGAAACTTGAAGTATTGTCTAAATCAGCCATTTTGGTTTTACCCATATACATGTACAGTCAAACCTGCTGCAGTGACCACCTGTCTACAAAGACCACATTTTTTGTTTCCCTTGAAATAGGTTTCTCATTGAAACATGTACAAAGGAACCTGTCTAAAAAGACCACTTTTTATGTTTCCCTTGGCGGTCGCTATTGACAGGTTTGACTTTAGCTGAAAGAAAGACCCATATATATTGGATCCTGTATATTCTGTAGGGGAAAAGCCTGAGAACCATTGATACAGAGAGAAGACAGGGCCTTCTTCTTCTTCTCGAGTCACTACACCACAACGTTCACTCTAGATTAGATTGTCCCAACCCAGTGTTGGATGCATTAATTGCTTCGCGCAGGGGTCAATGCTTCCAGGGGGGTGTTTCACAAAGATTCTAAGATGAACCCTTACTCTAAGATGGACTTCAACATTATGGAGATTGGAGAGCCATTTGTAGCCCTAAAATAAAATATATTCAAAAGCAAAAATTTAATTATTTTTGACTGTTTGTAAATTCCACATCAAGAACATAAAATCTCCTTGATAATAGAAAATATGAATGATTTGAATGCACATTTTATGCCTTTTAAAATAATTTTTACAAAATATTTTCATAGATACTAACGGCTTTCCATAATTATTAAGTCCAACTTAGAGATAAGTTCAAGTTAGGATCTTTGTGAAACATCCCCCAGATCTCTGTGGGTGCAAGGGTCTGGTAGACGTGGGCAGGCTAGGAGGTGCTTCATAGTCTGCCCCTCTCCAGGGCCTGAAAACAGGTAAAAGCCTGCAAACTGACAGCCTTGTCAACAAAAGCCATTTTTGCAAGAAGAAACAATTCTAAATCGCAAAATTCTGTGTTGCAATTCAATCATTTCAGGGCATGAAACTCTTCTGATTATCAAGAATCTGGACCATAATCCCTTGTATGACAGTTTCATGCATGCAAAAGTGATATAGACTTCTGAAAGAATTGACAAGATAAAGAGTTAAGGGAAAGATGCATCTGAGAAAACAGGGGGAAAGAAGAGGGAGGATGAAGAAGAAGAAGATAAAAATAATGAAAACATGGATACACATAAAGACAAAATAACTACATACCTCTAATGGAATTTGCATTCATGAAGTCGCTATCTGGTGTGTATATCTTTGAGCTACTGCTACATGGCTTCTGTCAAACAAGAAAAAGAAAGATAACACATATAACTTTGTAAATATTACAGGATTACTGAAGTAGTTCAACATTGCAAAAGTAATCGTAGCTGCATATTTTTCAATGGTCACACCAATAGATACTTCAGTTTTGATTTTGTAATGGTCACACCAAGAGATACTTCACTTTTTGGTTGGGATATGCGGAAAAAATATATATGTCGCACGGGACACATTGTATCGAATCGCCCTATACAACATTTTTTCTTCTTCATATGATAACAAAGGTTTACCTTAAGATTTTGTTGTTTTTGTTTTTTTGAGGCCGCCATCCTTGTCAAGCTTTGCTTATGATTGCGGTCTCCCGCACTTTTCCAACAGAATAGTTCGGATAATACTTTAAATTTATGATTATATGTTATGGAAATTTTAAGTTTCGTTATTATATGTACATATATTATGTAAAAAAACAAATAGTGCAGTGGGTTCTTACAACGTGCTAAGGTGGTAGAGGAGATTCACCACCTTAGCACGTTGTAAGAACCCACTGCACTATTCGATAAGCGTAGGAGGAAACCCTAGTGTAGTGGTTCACCCTCACACCCCCAATCAGTTATACCGGGAGGAGAGACCCGAGGGTTACAGTGATTCAGTTCGCTTTTTGCCTCCCAGGCTCAGGTGACGCCAAATACATGTACATAATAATAACAATAACAATACACAGGATTCTAGAAACACGGTTGTAATGAAGAAGAAGTAGACTTACCTGGTTATCATTAGTGTGTGTATAGTGAGGTGTCTTGGTTGTCTTGCTGGGGGTGTAGGGGTTACATGTCTCTACTTTTCGCTTCATCGTGGAGTTCCAGTGGTTCTTGATAGCATTGTCCGTCCTGCAAAGCAATATAATAAAGGAATTTGCCTCATTCAAACATCATCAAATGAAGGAATTTCTATCTTATGTTTAATTAGCCTATACACACTTGTTTATTTACAACCCATATTTATTTTCTCTTTACGTTGTATAATTATCTGCGGCCATTGGAGCCCAGCCTTTGAAAGGCCAATGGCCTCTGCTGGCTCCTCCATATTCTTTGTATTATTTATATATCTGCTTATATGTATAATGTATTGTTGAATGTATTTTTGTTACGAGAATTGGAAATAAATGAATGAATATTGAATGAAGACGAGTCACACATTGAATTAAGAATCTATACATGAATTGTCAGGGAATGATAGAATATCAACAACTGATAGGTATTTCACATGGAATGTGTTACACATCTCTTCTAAACATCAGGGGGGTGTTTCACAAAGACTAAGATCGACTTAAAGTTGGACTTAACTATGGCAGGCCGTTCATGCCATTGGTTGCTCTCACCATTGGTCTCTCAATTATGATCTTTAGATAATATATTTTCCTTCAATAATGAACTATCAACAACAAAAAATTCTGTAGAAATGTGACCATGCTTTGTACGTCCCTTGAGAGACCAATGCCAGTAAATGGTGAGAGCAAATAGTGGCATGAATGGCCTGCCATAGTGAAGACCAACTTAGAGTCGATCTTAGTCTTTGTGAAACACTCCCCAGGTGTCCATGTGGTCAAACATATAATGTTGAGCATGTGACTGAGTGTGCTATAACAGGACCCTCATGTCCCCTCACTGATCAGATACTGATAACTCACAACTAATGTCATTTTCAATAGTGCTGTACATGTAAGTCAGACGCCATCTTCTTGTTCGGTTTGTATTACCTTCAATTTTCTTGGAGCAGTCTACCTTTTGAGATTCCTATATTCTTAGAACCACCACCACCCTCACCATTATTTTCATCACCATCATCATCAATGAAATCACAATCACCATCACTGATTCACCACCATCATCATCACAATCACCATCATCATTATAATCATCATCACCACCATTTATCAACTTGAATATACTTCTACATACCTTCCTGGTAGAAGCTTTGCTATCTCTGCCCATCTGTTACCAAGTTTCTTATGAGCTTCATAGATGATGTAATCCTCCTCTTTAGTCCAAGCGGACTTCTTAATATCAGGATTCAGATGATTATGCCATCTACAAGAAGAAAACAAATGTTAATTCATCATAATGCAATGGTTGCCATTCACAGGGATGAGACAAGAGAAAATACCAAAAGGAGGAAGATTAAATGGGGGACTGGGGGACCTTTCCGGAAAGAAAAAAAAATGAATATCTTAAACGTTAAAGGACACGTTTTCCTTGCATTTGAATTCTAAATTTGAGAATATTTGTTACCCATCTTGCTTCAAGGGACTCTATAACATCGTCCAGATGAGAGAAAAATGCTACTAAGGTAGTGAGGTCAATGCTAGATGTACAATTAATGATAATCTGACAGTTTTAAAATTGGCAGAGGAATCTCATCCCTGCATTCATCAATGTTTAAAGAAATCATTAATTTGTCCTGTAGTTTGAAGATGGTGACATTGATTTGGAATTCTGTTATACAGCAAGTTGATGCATGCCTTGGTAATGTTCTGCCCTCCCTTTCTTTAACTTATAACAAACAAATATGTCTTCAGTTTTTTTAAACTAAAGCAATCAAAACACATTTAACACATCGTAACAATAAAATACAAATAAATTATGGGAAATAACAAACATTTGAACTATTTTTATCAAATAAAAAACAAACAAAATGAATAAACGGAACATCAAACTTGAAATTTTGTTGATATTACTAGTCTTTTTTTCCTCACTTTTTTAATACTATTTGCTGGCATAATATACATATAATAGAAATATACAGACATAATATAATTTAGATGCATGATTTTCTTATTTTTTGGTATTAAAAAATACCATACTGTACATCTCTCTGCATTTACTTCCCTGTCTGACCCACAAAGATTCAAATCGTGAGTAAAAACTTCAATCATTGCCAACAATGTTTTGGTTTTACCCAAATAGCCTGAAAGAAAGACCCAGAGATATTGGATCCCAAGGAGATCAAGGGCCTGTTTCACAAAGCCTTTTTTCAATGGCAAATGACAATAATCAGTGACAAATATGCTGATAACCAATCAGAAGCAAGGATTTCAGCAGCTTATAACAAAAACTGTCATTTGTCACTGATGACAAGTTTTGTGAAACGCTCCCCTGGAATCAAATATTTGCAATAAATTATGAGACAGTGTATATCCTAGCAGTTTAGCAAACCCCATTAATTTCCCCTGATGGTTCTACCTGAACTAATACAATTTTTTTTTTGTGTGTTTGCTATTGAGAGAAAATAGAGATACCATACCTCTCCCTGCACTGCTTGCCGGTACGCCCAACGAGAAACTTGCTGATGAGAGACCAACGCTTAGGGCCGTGCTCACGAACCAACTCAACTACTCTCTCATCCTCCTGGGTTAGTAGATTAAAACAAACAATTGCATAGAAAAATCAACAATAACAACATGCAGAAAACAACAATGATTATTATTGAAAGGAATAATCTACTCTGATATCTTAGTCACACCAGAGTGACCAGACCGTCAACAAACCGAACAAAAATATTATGTTCGTCTACGGCAAGGAATTGATCGGTTAAGAGACGGTCTGAAGTTGGTGTGGCGGTGTGACTGAGGTATTAATCCAGTAACTTTTGCAAATTTGGAAAGTGCTTTAGATGAGCAAAAGTTTCATGCTGCCAAAAAATGAATTACAACACTATTTTTTGTAATTGGCAAAAGTCCAATGTCAGGAATGTCTGTAGTTTACAATTCCTGATCATTTCTCGATGCAATAGCTTCTGGCTTAGAGTAGTTCAACATCAGTTAACCAGTAATGTCATGCAACAAAATAAATAAAATTGAAATGAAAACAAAACAAAACAAATCAAAAATTGTACACACTGTCTGCTGAGAGCAAAAAGAATAACTCAAACTCTTTAAAAAAAGAGAATTAACAATAAAAAAACGCTCTTCAGCTCTCAACAAATGATAATCACAACTTTGTTGAATCTTACCTTTCCCTACACTGCTTGCCTATTCTACCTGGTATATGTTGACTGATAACCGACCACTGTTTGTTCCCTAGCTCAACCACTAACCGCCTGATTAACAGGTCCTCCTAGTTCATGGAGAAATGATCACCAGTCTCATCAGAGTGAGGTGACTCACGTTTCATGAATGTACTCGTAGGTCATTTAAATTATACATTTCAAATTGACTCTTATTCATGACTTAATGTCATGTTTTAATGTTTAGTCTGACTAAATGGTATTCATGCAGCAACATCTATGCTTTGAACTTTTGAAGATTTCAGTGAAAAGGCTGTAATTTGATTGAACGTCTAGTTACTTTGTTGGTGTACATGTAATTCAAACAACTAGTACACTTTCTGAAAACCATTATCTTATGATCTGATTTTAATTGTTATTTTAATAATATTGTACATTACATTTCTGACAACTGAAAGTCTGAAACCATTTCATTAGGTAGAATAATGCACTTGCGGAATACTCCATAAGCTTTTAGGTGTTACACAAAGATCCTAAGTCAAACTTACTCTAAGTTTGACTTAAACATTATAGAGAGCCATTTGTAGCCTTAAAATAAAATATATTCAAAGCGAAAATTCAAGTATTTTAGACTTTTTATAAATTCCACTTCAAGAACATGAAATCTCCATGATAATAGAAAATATGAATGATTTGAATAAAATTGTTATGCCCTTTGAAATAAATTCTACAAAATATGTTCATAGATTCTAATGGCTTTCCATAGTTATTAAGTTCAACTTAGGATCTTTGTGAAACACCCCTCCTGGCTTTACTCCTTGACCTTTGACCTTACCTCTGTAGTCCAGGGACCTTTGACCAGGTCAGGGTTCAGAACCTTCTGCCAGCGATGGAAACATTGCAGCTCAGATCGGTTTGGGAAGAAGCTACCGATAAGTTTCCAGTCTAATGTGCCATGGACTTCAATGGCTTGCCTCAGCATGTCGTCCTAAAGTCAGAAAATATTGGACAGACTTTTAGTGAATGTAGAACTATAAGTACATTTAAACTTGATGCTTGCTCAGAGCAGAGACAAGCATTATACATGTTGTATAATATGTTTGTAAAGGTTAATCATATGTTTTCATATTTTCTCTTTTTTTGAATAAATATTATAATCCATGAACAAATCATATTCGTTTTTTTCAACCAATAACAGGAAGAATTACATTTGTATTGGGGTGGGAAATAGGAATACACAGTTCAATTGGATGTCAGCAAAATTGAGGTTTATACACAAACAATAGTTATGAAACACAGGATGAGAATACAACTGTTGGAAGTCTGTATTTTATCCAATCCAAAAAATATTTGATATAGCGCCTTTTCCTTGAAGTTACAAAGCGCTGCACACACGCTCAACAATGTTTGGGCCACTTAAAAACAAAAGTTAGACACTTCTCAGAGATCAGTTAAGTATATGTAGGCTGGTAATAAAGTACCTGTAATTTGCTTTTGTTTTAAAGCGAAAAAGGATAAAGCAGGACAAAGAGGAAGAAAGGGGAGACATGATCAAACCTCGTCCTTTGTCCATCTTGCTCTGCTGATCTCTTTCCTAGAAAAGAATGATGATCCATGAGACGAATCACTCATGTCCTGATCCGTGTAATCATCTCCATCGCTAGCACTGTCTGTGTCATCGTAATCACTGCTCAAAGCAATACACACAAAGGTAAATTACAGAAGGTACATTATGACTTTGATGGATTTAGATGAAAATATGATTATCATAGCACATCATCAATTTATTGCTAAAGACAAACATGACACATCATTTAAAAAAAATGGTATTACAAGGGAGATCATCTCTGTATACTCTAGTACAGGAGAGTGACCCCCCCCCCCCCCCCACAATTAAAATGATTAAAATAATGAAGTACTAGCATTGCATGACCAACATTAAGTGAAGAATAGAAATGGAAAAGGGAATGTAACCTAATCATCTATTCCACAACTTTTCATTCTTCCCATCTACCATCATTGAATGGAACCATTTAGACGAAAACACCATAAACTCCACATCAACCAGCACATTCAGGAAGGCCATTGAAAGAGCCTTCTAAGTACCACAGCGCCCTCTCTCTCAACCGATGCAGTAGGGCCCTGCATCGTACACATCCAGATCCAGAAAATGGAACAGCCTTCAAAAGTCTACCATTGATCCAACGTCAACCAGTCCTCTCTCATTTAATTTAGTTTCAGTTAATTGTTTCCTGTATTTCACATGATAGACCTAGATCTACATACATGGGTCTATATCTTTTACTATAAAACAATTCTTTGTAAATTATAATCACACAAAATGGAAAATAAATACATGTTACAAATTAAGTTATTGATCAAGTTATTCATATTAACACATTCAAGAAGGTAAATATTTAATTGACAGTGAAATAATATGACGAAATCTAATATTTGTGATAAAAAGCTAAAGCCTACTAGCTTGTACTCGGACTTGTAACGATGCATTTTGTAAATAGGTTCCGTACAATTCAAATCTGCTATCCTTTTACCATATTCACTTCAGAATAGTTTCCCCTCTTTCTAATAGACTAGTACACCCTTTCACGGTTAAGTTGTTGTTGTTGTTGTTGTAGGTGTAGTGATTCAGCCCGAGCCCGTATGGCTCGGGCGCATATATGCGCGAGTACCGCATTCGGCGGCACTCGCAGATAGTTTTCCTGGCTATATCCCATACTGGGGATGTCAGATTGAACTTGAGACTGCATGCAAGCAACAACACTGCCGTCTGCCCGTCTCTTTGGATCTCAAGTCTCAACGTAGCTTCGTGGAACTCCACTCATCGGTGCTGCAACGAGACGTCGTCGAGTAGTTATCAGCCTATGGTAGGATTAACCCTTATTATTATAGTAGTTTAAGCATATTGCGTAGTTAACTGTAGTTATTTAGGCCCAGTAAGATTAATATCCGCCCCGTCACTACATAGGTAATAGTTTAATGGCGTTCATTCAGTATTGAATATAGACCTAGATCTATACGCCATATCTTTAATTTATAAGGAAAATCATTTATAAATAAGAAAACGGTTAAGGTCGCCTGCGCTTAAACATTGCATCATCAATGTTGGCTTAATTGCAGAATACCCTACCATATTGTTAGTCTTCATATATTAGCCGTAGATATAGATTGTGATTTTATTATTTGCGATAACAGTGATACAGGTATTGAAGATTGTATAATGCAAGTGTTTGAATTCATTTGGTGGATGAAAAGATGAATTCTACGCCGTTTTGTGCGCCATTGCAGCGCTGAATTTGGTGTGTTTGTCGCTAATTTGTGACAAATCTAGATGGCTTTCCTGATGGTATTTCATGCAAAATGTCTGTTATATTGATAAGCACTGATTCTTGTCCTTACCTTTGTCTTGTTTATTGTCTGTTATAGTCATTTAATAGGTGAATTACTTGAATTCTAAGCACATTTCAGGAACACAAAATGTCCAGCCCGCTCATAGTCCCACACACGTATTTGTTTGTACCTTGTGCCCTCTCTTACACTGCTAGTCTGCTTCCAAAGACCCTATTAGATATTTCAATCAACAAGTAATGTCTCGTTCTAAAAATACAAAAGAAAAATAATAGTTTTGTGCATTTTTAATCAACAAGTGATGTCTCGTTCAAAAACTACAAAAGAAAAATAATATTTTTGTGCTTATAATAGTGGAATGTCTTGTGCTAAAAATACAAAAGAAAAAATTAGTTTTGTGCTTAGACTAGACTAGTATTGGTGGGTGGTCGATGGTCGTTGGTCGTTGGCTTCTTTTTTAATATTTGTGAGTCCTTGGTCGATGGTCGTTGGCTTCTTTTTCAATACTTGCGAGTCTTTGGTCGATGGTCGTTGGTCGTTGGCTTCTTTTTTAATATTTGTGAGTCCATGGTCGATGGTCGTTGGCTCTTTTAAACAAATAGATCTATGCCTCCGATACTTCTATTATATTCGTCAGACTGTTAGTTCTAATTCTGTAAAACCGTGGTAGGGTATTCTGCAATTGTTCCTCAATGTTTTCAGATGCGCATGTATTGTTGCGTCACTGCCTGCGCTCACCTCATATTAAAATGGACGCCTTCTTAAATTACGAGTAGACTAAACAACCTCATTTAGGCCTACTCGTAAATTAAAATGGCGCCCCTGTCTGCGCATGCGTACCCTTCAATGTAGACCAAATTTTTCGTCTCTTTCGTCAGGCTAACGAACGAAAGAGACGGAAAATTTGGTCTACCTTCAATGTAACCGTAAAAAGTGGTGCATTATAAACCAATTGCCCACCTCCAGTCCACTCCACTGTCTCCAGTTAAAACTGAAAGTTAAAACTTCATTTTTGGACTATTTTTAGGAATAGGATCACAAACAAAGAACAGCGAACCTAAGTTATAGTTTATATAGAATCTACACATTGATTTATGCCTGCTTAGGATTTATTAAAAGAGCAGTTTAATCACAGCATATCATCAACGACACAGACACTGCACTGACTGTGACTGTCAAGACTCGACTGAGCGTTTATCAAGTGCTCAGCTCGGCTTGGTGACGCTGACGCTGTGCCAAAAAAAGCGTCAACGCGTCACTGAAATAGCTCTGTGAATCATGATAATTGTCTTAGTTTTATCTTACCCCATCAATTTTCTGGAATTCATTATTCATGCATATCTCAGGAACATCCAACTCATGTAAAAGGTAATGGTTTTGGTGTGGGTAAAGTGTATTTCTCGGCCGAAAAATAGCTGCATTCCTAGATCCCAGATGTTAACACACGCAAACAATGGTTTCCCAACGCGATCGAATGAATGAATTGCACATCATCAACAAAATGGGCGGCTGTCATAGACGCTACGTGCATTACAAAGCCTGTACAGAAGTCAATAGGAACCCCGGAAGAACAGAATGAATGTCGAATTTGCGCGCGGTGAGTAATGAGATTACGTCATCTGTCTCCTGTGCGATGATTGGCCAAGGATGGCCCAGGGTTCCCTGCTGCTAGCTTACAAATTCAGACTTAGCTTTTCTAAAAGGATACTATCTTATTAAAAAAAAAAAAATGCTGAATTGCTGTGCTGCATTTTATTAATAAAAAAACATATAATCAAATTATATGATATGATAAATTTAATTTGAAATTAAGAATAGGTTTAGTTAGCTTTTAGATAAAATCAAAAATTAATTTAACTTTGTGAAATATATCCACTTCGATCATAGAGATATATACTTAATAAGGCTAGAGTGCGGACTCGTCGTACGCGCCCGTTCAAAGCTCTGTGCGCGCATGGAGCGCGGTCCGCCATTACTAAGGAGGGCACAACTTCGAGAAATACCCGGATGTTCCCTTCGAAACTGTGCTACTGATATGCAATGTGAAGCTTCATTTTTCGGGTTGATTTATCGGTTTTCGAGTATGAAACGTTATAATTGTGGTATTTTGCATAATGCATGAACCCTACTCGTGCCTCAGTCATGGTATCTGGTGTAGGTCAAGATTAATTACGGGTGTTATGGTGAGGTAAAAGGGACACAAAAAGCTATTTATATTTCAGTATATCTTCAATTTTTCTTCCTCTTTGTCAATATAAAACTGCGATATTATGACATCAAATATTACTTGGCTTTCAACCAATCAGAATCAAGCATTTGGGAATTGTATTTGATATTTATGTCATGATATTAAACAAATTGTTATGCTACAGAGCCAATGCCGGGGGCTAATGTCTTTCTAATTCAGTTATTATGAGAGCCAGGGTTTATTGATTTAAAACGCTTTAAAGGTAATATATTCATTTTATGTTTATGGCTATTATAAACAGATTGATACTTATAGATTTGGGATAGAGATGGGTATGTAGATAGCTAGACACATAAATAGATGGATAGATAGATATAATATAGAAGGATAGGTAGATAATGGAAATGCAGATAAAGGACGATACTGAAGATAGGAAGAGGGGGAAGGAAAGAATTATACACATTTATTTAAAAAAAATTATGTTATTTACTCATCCAATCATTCATCCATCCATCCAAACATTCTTTTTCTTCTTCTCTCACTCATTTTATATCAAATTCACACCTTATGTCTTTCACCCATTTCTTATCTCTATAAAATCTCTATTTTTGTCTGAAAGAATAATTCATTTTTTTACAGTTCACTATAAATATATATGAATATTCTTTAAAAACAGCTGATCATTGATGTAATAATTATTTATTCACACCACTTTTTTTCTCCATAAATAATATTCTCCTTGATACAGTGTATTTCTTATTTTCTTCATCAACCAGTTTTAGAAAATAAAACTTATAATTAAATTTGAAGAAAAAAATGAATAAATGAACCTTTTATTACCACACGGCACACGTGTGTTGATATTCTACAGCATAGGCATTTAAGTTTTGACATTTTATCGGACATAATACTGCAATAATACATCACAATTGAAAGGACAGACATTGCAAAAACAACACCTCAGATTTTAGCCCCAAATTTACTGTCACGGATCATAGGCAACACAACCACAACAAATTGATTCGCCACCAAAGACAAGCATTACACATCCCAAAACCGGCACAATAACTCCCAAAACATAAATGTCAGGAGGCCAATGTCTATGTGTCAAGATGTCAGCGATAACGAACACTTTATTAACTAGTCTTGGCTCCAAGCGCACGCAGGCGTGTCACATTTACTAATAATACAAAGACATTTCATCGAGTAATAAATGCAAACCAGAAATAGTAATTGAGCATATATACTCCAAGTCACCTGTATTGCTATGAAGAACTATAATTGAAGAGACTTACATCTCAGGATACTGCACTACACTATTCAGTGAAACCTCATAGTAACATGGTCTTTTGACATCATTATTCATCAGGTTTGCATATATTAAATAATGAATTATGCAATATAAACCAGTGGTTTTTAGCTAACAAATTGAAACTAAACACTGATAAAACATCGTGCATGGTATTCCACACCAAAAACAAATTTATTGATATAAATCGCATGAATGTAAAAATTGCTGGTTTTGACATTCCAGTTGTAAATACAACTAAATTCTTAGGAGTAATATTAGACAATCATTTGACATGGAAATATCAAGTCGATGACATATGTTGTAAAATGTCAAGAGCAATTGGTGCAATCAATAGAATAAGTGCAATTGTACCAACACATATCCTTTTAAATTTGTATTTTACTATGATCTTGCCTCACGTTATGTATTGCAACATTGTATGGGGAAACTGTGCACAATATCTTTTAAATCGTATTCATATTCTACAAAAACGTGCAATCAGAATAATTACGAAGTCTAAGCCTTACTCTCATTCAGATCCTTTATTTAAAAAAATGAAATTATTAACTATTTATGATATTCACAAATTTATAACCTGCACATTTATGTATCAATATATCAATAATACCTTGCCAAAATTCCTAGAAAATGGTTTCGTAAAGAAAAAATATATGTACAATATAAGACAGAACAATAATTTGTATATTCCTAATTATAAATACAATGTCTCTAGATGCACTATCAAATACTCAGGGCCGATCATGTGGAATAATCTTTCGAATACTATAAAATGTACCAAAAGTCTTCCACTTTTTAAACGAACATATAAAAATCATCTTTTAAAATTATATTAATTTGCCTTCTCCCTTCCTCTCCCATTCCTTTTACCCATCCGTTGTAGTTGCTGTTGTATTGTTAGTTACTTAGTTAATGTTTTTGTTAGATTTGTTTTGCATGTATATACTTAAGGGATTGACCATAGACAGGCCTGTAGGCCTATTGTCGATCCCGCCATTATCTGTTATGTTATATTTATGTTGTATTCTTGTTTGTCTTCTGATTGTTTTGTATTTTTATCAGATTTTGGAAATAAACTAAACTTGAAACTTAAACTTGAAACTTGTATAATAATAAATTTGAAACTTATTACCCTCAAATGTACACAGTAGATACAACAAGCCAAAGAGTGCACAATCTTATGGGTTTACATCTAGTGACATTATTCCATATAATTTTTCTGTTATCAAATCTCTTCAAAAGCAGTTTTCCATTTTGGAACAAAATTCAAACCTATGTACAAAACGATCTATGGGTGTGTATATGGTGTGCATTACACAGGCTTTTCAATTGCCACACATCTGTGAATTCTTCTCGTTTATTGAAAATGGGCTCACTTGATGTGAATTCTTCTCGTTTATTGAAAATGGGCTCACTTGATGTGAATTTCTTGCTTTTCATCTTTAATGATGTAAATCACTTGGTTGAGAGCAATCCAGACAATGTTATAAAAAAGGTCTACATGTTTATCTCAGGTTATCCATACTGTACCTGCAGAATCAAAGCACATGTAGAGTGCAAATAATTTGCAAAAATTATAGCAACTGAATCAGATACAGCAGGTACAATCATGAAGCTTATAGAGTAAATATTCAAATACAGTGTACCTCACAACAACTCAAAATTCAAGTACATTTTGTTTAACCCCTAATGTAATCAACTCTTCTGAGTTCCACTTTAGTTTGCCTTCGTGTAAAGTTAACAAACAGAAAATTATGGTTAGGTTGTGCAACTGTCACAATGTGTCCCAAAATTTTTATTTCATTACACAGAACAAAAGTCTCAGATTGTTCTGTTTTTTTAAAAGATTATTGAAAGCTCTCTCCAGTTTTAAATGGCTTCACAGTCAATCATCCAGTGGATAAACTATGCAGACAAGAGGCAAAATATAAAAGACCGATCTGTCTTTGTAGTTTGTACGAATGAAGTTCTATATGTTTTGTTTTGTTTTTCCTGAAAATGCGTTCTCTCCAAAGTTGTGTTGAAGTAGGTCAAGCTGATCCTGGCTAATGAGCTTGCTTTCGTGGACTTCCTGCAAGAGAGTCCTGGCTTTTCTATCTCTCCTGTTTAGCTTGTTTCACCACTTTAAGCTGTTTCTTGGCATCCTGCACTTGCTGTCTGGTTATATTCAGTTTCTAATCAACTCAGACAGAAAAAGAATAGTCATGTTCTTTTGTAATGTCATAGGGTTTCTTTGGAGGCACGGGAACACTTTCGGATGTTGTACATGGTTTTGCTGGGAGTCTTGAGCCATGGGTCTGTTTATAGGGAGGATGTCCAGGAAAGACAGTAGGCACAGCTCTAGGAATGAGATGTGGTGTGTAACATCCTTTCCTCTCTTGAGTGTATTCCTGCATTACAATAAAAGCAAAAGGAAACAATAATGAGTTTTTTCTCATAACATGACAATTGTTCTACTATTCATGCTATTTCATGTGATTTTTAAGACTGAAACTGAAAGCAGCTTCCAGCCAAATAAATAAAATAATAATGATGTCAGCAAGTCATAAGCAAATTTGATAGAAATAGTGTAGTGTGCGGTGGGATTTTTAGGCTAGCCTAGCCTAGTTGGATACTGTGATGTGAAATATGGCAGGCTAGCCTGGCTTAGACCAAAAGCTTCAGTCTCTCTATTTCGTCGGTTGTTCTACTGAGACTGCGTCTGGCTCCACTAGACCTCTGATTATATTATGGGGAATGTCAACAAATGTCAGTTTTATTAAAGAAATGACCCATATCAGACGGTTATTTCTGTCTAACCTGGCTTTGCCTTTCGGGCTTTAGAAATTAGAGACTAGAGTTTAGATCTAGAGTCTAGAGTCTAGATCTTAGATCTAGAGTCTAGTCTACTAGTTAAAATATAAAGAAGTTGACATTTGATTTTTATCTTGAAATTAGATAAGATAAAATTAATTATATCATTTTATTCTAGACTTTTCTTTAATAGAATCAAGCTCATGGAGTTATATTTCCGAGTTGGACTCTCTGGCTCTTGGAGTTGCGAGCGACTCCAGCGCAGCAGAATTTTCCCATCACCATCCCCAGAACCTTATTAAACCCATGCCTGCCCCAGCCCGGCGGGCGTGGACTGGCGCGCTCCGCTGCTGCAGGAGCTGCGGTGGCTTGTCATGAGACAACCCGGGTACAGACTACAGTCACTGCATAAACTACATGTTTAGCTCTAAAATTTCCTTATTAATCAACATAACATTAAGAAGAACTTACTTGTGAAATATAATGCAGTTCCCTTTCTTTCTTCGGTTCGAACATCCCAATGCAACGCACGAACCTGGCTTCTCCAATTTTTTCCACGTATGTTGTGCACAGTATCTTGTTGGGTCTTTAGGGAATTCTATCACCTAAATAAAAGAAATAGAAATAGATTCCTTTCCTACCTTGTCTCGTAGAAACACCTGTTGAGTACAGATACTTGGAACATAAATTATATCACAAGTAGTAGTTCAAATATTGCACAGCACCCGTAGAAAGAATATGTAAGACCATGTACAAAGTAATGACGCTTCTTCGCGAATTAAGTAAAGAAGAAGAAACTTATAATCTCTATAAAGTAATAAGGCCTCAGAACCGAGTAGAGAAACAAGCGAAGAAATAGGACAAGAATTAAGATGAAGCTGAATTAGCTTTGCTGTAGATCGATCGACTCTCTAGAATAGGTGTGCTCTATATGAACAGCTCAGGAGAAGTGATGAAAAAATAGGTGTGGCAAATAAAGCAAGCAAGTGTAATGTGCCTGTATAAGCTATACCACTAGGTGGTTGCACATCCCAACCCATAGGGTGTGGAATGTGCTTGCCAGAATAAGTATGTATGGCACTCTAGTAATGTAACAGGTGTCACTAAAGAAATGAGTGACAATGGAATAAAAGGCTAGACTTCAAGCCACACAATATAGACAAGACAATAATATATACAAATGCAAAGTTCTCCAAAGGTCAAGTCACTACAGTAGCTCCCCTCTAGATTTGTTGTCGAATGAAAAGTAGCAACAAATCGATGAGGAAATATAGACCTACATGCATGTTGACTTGAAAATATGAAAATAAGGCAATACTGTTGAAACACAGTAAGTTTAATATGCTTCACCCGATTTCGAAAAAGTCCACGAACCTCACTGGCCATCTAACTTGACGACCAGACCTGGTCCTTCGAATCTCGGGAGTGTTCTGCTTCAGTGCAGGATCCAATGCTAACGGTGCAGGATCCAGTGCTAACGGAGCAGGATCCAGTGCTAACGGAGCAGGATCCAGTGCTAACGGAGCAGGATCCAGTGCTAACGGAGCAGGATCCAGTGTTAACGGAGCAGGATCCAGTGCTAACGGAGCAGGATCCAGTGTTAACGGAGCAGGATCCAGTGCTAACGGAGCAGGATCCAGTGCTAAGTCTGCGGAGTTGGATTGCCGAGGGACTTGGATAGGTGGATCTTGACCCTTCCTAGATTGAGCAGGGAGATCTTGCTCCATGAAAGCTGGTTTAAGTCTCTCAACACTGACAGTTTCACGTTTACCATTGTAATCAATAGTAAAAAACTTGTCAGAGCGTTGAAGGACTCGAAAAGGCCCCCTGTAAGGAGGTTGAAGGGGCCCCTTGACTGCATCAACCCTCAAAAAGACGTGGGATGAGGAATGCAACTCTGGGTGTACCTGTGTAGGGGTAGCTCGTTGCTTGCGAGTAGGGGTGGGGTGTAATTCACGCATCAGTCTCTTCAGTCTGTGGGCGTAATTAGCTGGATCGCCAGCAGAGTCAGTCTGTGAAGGAGACACAAATTGGGCCGGTAGCATGACCGTAGTACCAAAAACGAGTTCTGCTGCGGAACATCCCAGATCAGACTTGATAGCTGTACGTATACCCAGCAATACCAAAGGAAGGACCTCAGTCCAACGGACTGTGTTATGCGCCTTGAGAGAGGCTTTGAGTTGCCTGTGAAAACGCTCAACAAGCCCATTGGCTGCCGGATGGTATGCTGTTGTGCGAATGCGTTTAGTGCCAAGAAGATTAGTGAGAGCAAGGAAGAGTGCTGACTCAAATTGTCTACCCCTGTCTGTAGTAAGAGTAGTTGGAGCACCAAACACCGCTACCCATCTGGCCACAAAAGTACGTGCTACAGTATCCGCAGTGATATCTGGGATAGGTATAGCTTCTGGCCATCTGGTGTAACGATCCACACAAGTAAGAAGGTACGTGTTACCCTCTGAAGTAGGAAGTGGGCCTACAAGATCGATGTGCACATGAGAGAAACGTGCATCAGGTGAGGTAAAAGTGCCAAGTGGAACTTTTGTGTGTTTATGCACCTTGCATCTCTGGCATTCAAGACATGTTCTGGCCCATTTCCTGATATCATGATTAATACCAGGCCAAACAAAACGTTCCGTGATGAGCTTTTGAGTGGCCCTGATCCCAGGATGGGATAGTCCGTGGAGGGCGTCAAAAATAGCTCGTCTGTGTTTGACTGGAACAAGGGGTCTAGCAACACCTGTCGAAACATCACATAGCATGGTAGTAAGAGAACCAGGAAGCGATATAGACTTGAGCTGAAGCGAGGAGTCCTGTACCTCACTATCATCCTCTTGATCTTTCGCAATGGCTGCAAAATCTATGACCGAGGATGAATCAACTCTGTCGATACACAGACGGGAGAGAGCGTCTGCTGCTGTGTTCTCCCTTCCTGCTATGTGGTGTATCTCAGATGTGTATTGGGATATGAAATCAAGCTGGCGGATTTCACGAGGTGAGTGTCGGTCAGGCTTTGAATTCAAAGCATGGGTGAGAGGTTTGTGATCCGTGTAGATGGTAAATGTGCGACCTTCAAGTAGATGTCGAAAGTGCTTTACACCGAGGTAGGCTGCTAACAGTTCCCGACCGAAAGTGCTGTACTTAGTCTCGGCAGGCTGTAGTCTCTTAGAAAAGAAAGCCAACGGTTGCCAAATACCATCTACCAGCTGTTGGATAGTTCCCCCAACTCCCACATCAGATGCATCAACCAACAGGCATAGAGGAACATCAATTCTAGGATGAACTAAAACTGCAGCGTTAGCTAACTGATCTTTAGCCTGATTGAAAGCAGAAAGTTCTTGTTCACCTAGGGTGATTGGTTGGTTCTTCTTCGATCTATTTTTCAACAGATCTGTGAGAGGTTGGAGTACTTCTGCACACCGCGGAATGAACCGTCTGTAGAAATTGATCAGCCCGAGGAACTCTCGTAGTTTGGTAAGTGATGGAGGTATCGGAAAATCACGGATGATCTTCACCTTGTCACTAAGTGGCTGTATTCCTTCCGAGTCAACTTTATGCCCTAGAAAGGACAGTAAAGGTACTCCGAACTGACACTTAGCGGGGTTGAGAATGATTCCATACTCTTGCAGGCGGTCAAAGAGTAAACGGAGATGTGTCTCGTGTTCGTCTTTGGTAGTACTAGCTACCAGAATATCGTCGAGATAAACATAGACGAAAGGAAGACCGCGAGTGACATCATCCATCAATCTTTGGAATGTCTGAGCTGCATTGCGAAGGCCAAACGGCATCCTAACAAACTCGAATAATCCAAAAGGGGTGGTTATAGCTGTCTTGTGGATATCGCTAGGCTCGACTGGGATCTGATGATATGCCCTGATGAGATCAATCTTGGAAAAGATTGTCTTGCCACTAAGTGACGCAGAGAAATCTTGCAAATGAGGAATAGGGTATCTATCAGGAATAGTACGAGCATTAAGCATGCGATAATCTCCACAAGGTCGCCAGTCCCCTGGTGTCTTCTTCGGAACCATGTGCAAGGGACTTGACCAGTTGCTATCAGATTGTCTGATAATGCCGAGTTCAAGCATGTGTTCAAACTCTGCCTTGGCAATCTGCTGCCGATCCGGAGCAAGCCGACGAGGGCGAGCTGAAGCAGGTGGGCCTCGAGTTTGGATATGGTGGGTGGTTGTATGCTTGACTGCTGAGTGCTTGTATACTGGCCGGGTGATGTCAGGATACTCACGAAGAAGGGAGTGGAAACGCTCCGAAGTATCTTGCTTGACATACACCGGGCTAATGATGCCTGTGTATGTACCGACTCCCTGTACTGTAAGAGTGGTGGTGGTGTCTATCAGCCGTCGATGTTTGATGTCGACTAATAGTCCATAGTTATCAAGGAAATCGGCTCCCAAGATAGGTGTAGGTATGTCCGTGACAACAAAAATCCAACGAAAAACTCGCCGCAACCCAAGATCAAGAGTGAAAGATCTCTGGCCAAAAGTCTTAATGGGTGACTTGTTAACAGCTTGAAGTTGGATATTTGTTGCACTTACCATTGCCGATTTTCCTAACATGGATTGAGGGAAAATACTAACTTCGGCCCCAGTATCAACAAGAAAACGTGTGCCTGATTGTTTATCATGAACAAAGAAAAGGCGACTGGGTTGAATGGTGCCAAGTGAATTAGTCGCCGCTATTCCTTGGCGGGCCCGTTTCCCTGGACATATCCAGGGCGGCTTTGTCCTGCTGAGTATGAACAAGGACTTATGCACTTCTGGGCTCGTTTGCCATGCTTCCAGTGGTACCAACATTCGGCCCCAGCATGTTGTTGATGCCGACTCGGGCTACGGGAAGCTGATTGGCGAGGGCCGGAATTCTTCGGGCCTCGCTGTCGACTGCGACTTCTGCGGTCCTCCTGTATAGAACAAGTCAAGGCTTGCACCTGAGCAGCCAGTTGAGCAACCTGGGTAGAAAGTCGATGTACTTCACCAGAGTCATTGGGAGTAGCGCAAGCGTAAGTCTGCGCTGGCACTTCTTTAGGTAAGACATGTGAAATAGTAGGCGGACCAGCAACTTCAACAATTTTGTCGGCTAATGCCGCTAGCGCAACCAAGCTGACATCATCGCTTGTAGAAGCGAGAATCAACTGTACATTGGTTGGCAGGCGTTGCAAAAATAATTGCTTAAGTATACTAGTTTCCAAAGTATTAGAGCCTAATAATTGTTGCATTCTCCTAAGAAGTTGGGAGGGCGACCTATCGCCTAACTCTTCACTCGTCAGCAATTTGTTCAGACGCTTTTGCTCGGAGACAGAAGTTCGCTTGACTAGTGCTGCTTTGAGTATCTTGTACGGCTCTGTTTGGGGAGGGGCAATTAAAATATCGCGCACCTCTAGAGCTACCTCTGGTTGTAATGAGGCGACAACATAAGCGAACTTTGTAGACTCAACTGAGACACCTCTAGTTTGAAACTGAGCCTCAACCTGAGCAAACCAAATATCAGGATCATGTGCCCAAAATGGTGGAAGCTTTAAGCTAACATATGAGACTTGAGGGGATGGTTCAGAAACCTCACTAGGTGATACATTGCTATCGGTATCAGGCATGATAATGACGATGACAAGGTAGATTAGATCAACAGAAGAAAAAAAAATCTGGATCACGTCGGGGTCACCAGTTTAGGGAATTCTATCACCTAAATAAAAGAAATAGAAATAGATTCCTTTCCTACCTTGTCTCGTAGAAACACCTGTTGAGTACAGATACTTGGAACATAAATTATATCACAAGTAGTAGTTCAAATATTGCACAGCACCCGTAGAAAGAATATGTAAGACCATGTACAAAGTAATGACGCTTCTTCGCGAATTAAGTAAAGAAGAAGAAACTTATAATCTCTATAAAGTAATAAGGCCTCAGAACCGAGTAGAGAAACAAGCGAAGAAATAGGACAAGAATTAAGATGAAGCTGAATTAGCTTTGCTGTAGATCGATCGACTCTCTAGAATAGGTGTGCTCTATATGAACAGCTCAGGAGAAGTGATGAAAAAATAGGTGTGGCAAATAAAGCAAGCAAGTGTAATGTGCCTGTATAAGCTATACCACTAGGTGGTTGCACATCCCAACCCATAGGGTGTGGAATGTGCTTGCCAGAATAAGTATGTATGGCACTCTAGTAATGTAACAGGTGTCACTAAAGAAATGAGTGACAATGGAATAAAAGGCTAGACTTCAAGCCACACAATATAGACAAGACAATAATATATACAAATGCAAAGTTCTCCAAAGGTCAA
Source organism: Strongylocentrotus droebachiensis (assembly GCA_035222895.1). Lineage (NCBI taxonomy): Eukaryota > Metazoa > Echinodermata > Echinoidea > Camarodonta > Strongylocentrotidae > Strongylocentrotus > Strongylocentrotus droebachiensis. The sequence goes on from JAVYIG010009491.1 coordinate 56,029, forward strand.
GTCACTACAGGTCGTTCGTTTTTCTGCCCTCCTTAGTAATGGCGGCCAGCGCTCCAGGTCCGAACAGCAATTTGAGCGAGTACGCCCTCTAGTGTTAGTAGTATATATCTCTATGACTTCGATATATCTTGTTGAAGCACGACTACACAGTCAGCTGTGCTAGCCCTCTACGGCAATAGTGTAAGAACCTCGCACACTTTCAACAAAACTTCCAACATTATTCATAAAAATGATAGGTATGGGTAGTCTTCAACGTTGTTTAAAATTATTTGTTTAAAACAACAACAACAACAAAATCATATAATAACCTCTTGGTAATAACATTCTAATCTTGGTTACTGTCAAACGTTCATGTCATGTCCTAATCACATTGGCTATAGCAGGGGCGGCCGAGCGACTTCCAAAGTGGGGGGGGGGGGGGCACCAACAAAAAAGGGCACTTTCTGGAAAAAAAAGGGCACCTACAGTGGGAAATCTCAAAGCGAAAATATACAATTTGTTTAGAAATTGGTATATACCCCTACATTATAATTACATTATCAGGGATGATTTCAATATTTGTTTCTCTTCATACATCATACAACTAAGATATCGCTTAAGCATCATACTATACAGTTGGGTGTGATGTTTGAATATGCCTTTACGAGCGAGCGAAGCGATCGAGAAAAATTTAAAGATCTGTGAGGTCGCAGTGCGAAAAATTACATCTTATAAAGAGGAAAAAACCCAATCGTGATGGGGTTATAAGCACATTCTCATAACGGAAGACTGAAAAGACCTTTGATAAGTAACATAATTATATCCTCTTTAAATGCGAGCGAGCGCAGCGAGCGAACTTTGGGGGAAATTGCTCTTAGTCGCTTTAAATAAGGGGCACGTTTTAATAATGATTACATGAAAAGGGGACAATTATCGAAAGGGATAAGACACTTATTAGAAAAGAAAAGCAGCACGTGTCAAAGTACAAAGGATAATTATATGAGGTGAAAATGAGGCATTTTTTCACCTGAAAAGAGGCACTCACTTGAAAAAGTGACGTTTAAGAAGATGGGAAATAGGCATTTGGTGACGGAAAAGGGGCACCCATCAGATTTTGATAGGGGCATTTATAAGAGGTGAAAAGGGGATAGGTCCCTTATTAGAAAGGAAAAGGGGCACGTATCATTATTAAAAGGGGAATTATCAGAGGTGAAAAGGGGCACTTATGAAAATGTAAAAGGGGCACTTATAATAAAGGAAAATATGCATTTGTTGAATGAAAAGGGGGCACCGTTCAGATTTTTTAAAGGGGCAGTTGTGAGAAGGGAAAGGAGCTCTCTCTTTTTAATGGGGGCACTTATCATAAGGAAAAGGGGCACTTATTAGAAAGGGAAAGGGGTAGTTATGAGAAGGGGAAGGAGCTCTCTCTTTTTATTTGGGGCACTTATCATAAGGAAAAGGGGCACTTATTAGAAAATAAAAGGGGCACATGTTAAAATGAAAGGTGTGCTCATCCGAGTTTAAAAAAGGGGTAGTTATTAAAAGGAGAAGGGGCACTTCTTACAATGGAAAACATGGACAGTTGTCAAAGTAAAAGGAGCACCTCTCAGTTTTGAATAGGGCAATTATCAGAGGTGAAAGGGGCACCTATCAAAGGTGAAAAGGGGCACTTCTCGTACCTGAAAAGAGGCACTTACTAGAGATTAAAAAGGTCACTTATTCAAGATAATTTCAAGATTTATGAGAATGGAAATTGGACACTTATTGCAAAGGCATATGGGAAAATGTCGAAGGAAAAGGGTCACGTGTCAAAAATTAAAAGGGCACTCGTCAGAGGTGAAAAGGGGGAAGGGGCACTTTTAATAAGTAATAGGGGCACTTGTCAAAGTAAAAGGGGCACTTTTCCTATGTAAAAGGAGCACTTCTTACAAAATAAAAGGGGCACTTTCCCTATGTAAAAAGGGGCACTTTTGGGGTATCTGAAAAAGTGGGGGGGGGGCACTGTGCCCCCCTGCCCCCCCCCCCCGGGAGAACCGCCTCTGGGCTTTAGCCTGTTAAATGTTCCATATTTTTCAAATTTTTGAAGGGGGTCAGAAAAGCCAGAAATGTGTTATCCTTATCGTATCATGCATAGCCAGACATTGTAAAATCTCTTTTCGAACTTCAGCTTTTTATCGCTCAAATATTCTTATTTCTAATATTGTATATATGCCTTTGATTGAGCATATAAAAAGTAAAACCAACCAGTGTTTGACCCCCCCCCCCCCCCCAGAGAGCCAGTAATTAGTGAACCGTTGCAATTGTTGAAGGTTGATGGAAACACTGCGTAATTTGTGTATGAAATGTTATTTATTATATGTTACTGTAACCCTCTAACAGTAACATGCAACAAATCATTTAAACATTCTCAAACCACAAAGATATTAATGGTTTTCTTTGAAGGCGTCACTGTGCGACACCCTCTAACGGTAAATTCTCCCAACCAATTTTTGAATTTTTACAACCGTTTTTCCATGAAAGTGGGACATAAAACAGGCTTTAAACAAATATTGCAACAACTAAATGTTTGACATGGTATATAAAGCCAGTTAATTGCTTTGTGACTCTTTACATTTACCTTAATTTTAACTAAATTATAATTATATAGTTGGGAGAATTCAGGGATCGATTAGATCACTCCCCCTAATAATAATAATCTGTTTTCACTCAAACTTTCAGATTATCTTTAAAATGTACATCTAGCTTTGAGGTCACTAAGCCTACATAATTAGGACCATTCTCTCTCTCATCTGAAAATTCCTTTCCCCATAACCGATGAAAATATACCTTTCTATCACTGGATCAAGCTGAATGAACATAGATAGATAAGAGGCGGCTTTTACTTTGACAGGTACCCCCTCCTCTTCAAATAACTACCCCCAATTTAACGCGGCTAAGCGCACCTTTTATTTTAACATGTGCCCCTTTTCCTTTCTAATAAGTGCCCCTTTTCCTAATGATAAGTTCCCAATTAAAAAAGAGCCCCTTCCCCTTCTCATATATGCCCCTTCTCTGGTAAATGACCTTCTCAGGTACGAGAAGTTACTCCTTTCCACTTCAGATAAGTGCCCCCTTCACCTCCGATAAATGCCCCTTTAAAATCTGATCGGTGCCCATTTCCTTTTAACTAATGCACATTTTCCTTTATTACAAGTGCCCCTTTTTCATTCACATAAGTGCACCTTTTCATATTTGGTCATTGCCCCTTTTTAGGTGCGATAAGTGCCTCTTTTCACCTCTGATAATTTCCCTTGTAACAATATATAATAATATCTTATAAATGCCCCTATCATAATCTTATGGGGGCCCCTTTTCCGTCAACAAATGCCCATTTCCTATTCTCATGAATATTCCCGCCCCCCCTGGACCAGCCACTGTTGTCCTTACCGATTGAGTTAACGATGAGTTGCTGAAGGGTTGATTTGTATAATTACTATCACCCTATTAACAACCCTACCGGATTCCATATGCGCATGCGTTGGTTTCCTTTGCGAGTGCGCATATATTACGATGATGTCATCACTTCGATAGCTTGTTTTTAGGTAAACAACTCCCGATTTTTAAAACTTTAGAATTCGAGTTTTCAGAGAGCTGTTACTCGTCTGACAGGCACTAAAGTAGCATATAATTGGATCTAGCTTTTTACTAGGGGGGGGGGGGGGGGGGGTTGACCCAATGATGATGCGGATACTGTGTGGGTCTGGACGCATGATGGCGTTATCAAAACACATTTTCACTGAGCAGCCCGAGTGGGGGGGGGGGGGGGGGGGTTAAAAAATTCCTAACACCCCCCCCCCCCCCCCCCCCCGTAGATCTGCCAATGTAATCTATGGCTTTCCTTTGATGATTAATCTATTTCATTTTCACTTCGGGCATGGTCTCTTTTACTTCGTAAATTCTATTTTGTCACAAACTGAATAACAAAGACGTTATAATTATTCATGGAGTGTATGGCACCCGCAAAATAATGGTACGCCCAGGGGCGGATCTAGGGGGTGGTTTAGGCGGTTTAACCCCCCCCCTCCCCTTGGGCGGCCAGGTGAAAAAAAGGGGCGGAACAAAGAAGAAAAAAAGAGGGAAAAAACAGTAAAACGGCGCGAGTTTTGGAAAATCCTGGATCCATCACTAGGTCACCCCCCCCCCCCCCCCTTTGGCAAACAGCTGGATCCGCCCCTGACGTCAGATCATTCAGTATTATTTTGAAGCGATGCCATAAGCAGGTGCTACATAATCAAAAGGGGAATCCCAAAAGAATGTAACTCTAAGCATAATGTATGATATTTACTTCCAGGGTCTGAACAACAGCATGGCACAGTATGGTACAGTATATCATGAGAGAAACTTTGCTTGATATCACATCCAATCATGAACAAAACTCATCTACAATAGACTTGAATTCTGTTTTGCATTCCTTCCAAACAATATACATTTTTTCCTTTCATGATGGAATCATAGATAACAAAGTGCAGTAACCCTTTACTGAGATGCCACATACGTCATGTAAGCGGGAAGTTATCAAGTCCAGTAGGCTGTAAGCTGCTATTATTGGTATTTTATAAAGGGAAAAGACGTGTGTCAATTTAAATTGGTCAAGATTCAAAAGTACTTCCACAAATCCTTATTTTATTGATTTATACCACATTGACCATTGAAGATGAACACGCGCATTCAGCCAGGATGGAATATCTTTCGTCCACTGTAATCTATTTCATCGGATCTACCAAACGCAGCATCAAACGCCTATTAAGAGGAAAGGACTCTTATTTAATGAATAGGTATACTAATTACAAACTTTACCGGAACGGAAAAAAATATTAGTTTTGGAACGCCTAAACGTCATACTTTGCGACGGATGGGGAGAGTTCTTGCGTCCTTGTATCATCTATGCGTGTATGTGGGCGCGTGGGCGTGGTTGGGTATGTGAGCGGGGGCGGCATGTGTTGTTTTTCGTTTAAATCGGTTCATGCTCAAAGTGTCTCCTTTATTAAAGGGCCCATGAAATCGAAATACAAGTGTTTTCCTGTTGGTGTGAAGTCCTGCATACATCTCATATTTTGATATGTAAACTTCTGCATTTGTTTCATAGATTTTTAAATATTTGTTGAAATATTGGTTTTTCAAACTTGCACAGCTACACCCCCAAAACCTCCAGATCTCATTCCGCTTGTGACATCATATGTCAGTCACCAATGAGCTAACTTGAGGAAGTGGCATGTAACTTTGCCAAAGTTTACCACCTGTTACAATACCACAAAGAATAGCAACATATAAGTTGCTATGTCAGACATGTCAGACTAAACTAATATTCTAGAATAGACAATGGTATGTAATATCCCCCAGCTTAGCACACGTTCATAATAGAATTGCATGCTTCCATACATAATGTACAATACATCATCACTGCCTTTGTCTTCCTACGGCATGTCTGATATAGCAACTTTTGTTGAACGATTTGTAAAATTTCTTCTTCAAGTGCTGGTTGATAGACTTTAAAACCCTCAGGTGTTTGATTCATCCCTCTCTACATTATATTCCACTTATAACGATATTTTTTTCTCGAAATGATAGAGTTCAATACTTCATTTGGCTAGTTGTAAAGAGATAAGCCATGAAGACTCTTTTACTTCGTGAACTATATTTTGTCACATGCTGAATAACAAAGAGTTTAAATTTCATGGAGTGTACTCATGCACAATGGTACCCACTTCAGTATTTCAAGCGATACAAAAAACAGGCGCCACATTATCAAAATGGGAATCCCAAAGAAAATCAACTCTAAGAATACCAGGCGGAATAATGTACGGGATTTACGTGCAGGCCAGGGTCTAATGGCACTGTATGGGTTTTCTTTACAAAAATTGTGCATACAATCACATCCATTCATGCCAAAAACTGGATTGATCTACAAAAAGTGTTTTGCACTCTTCCCAAACAATGTAAATATTTTCCTTTCATGATGGGATCATTGATAATGAAGAACGGTACCATCATGAGATGCAACAAACATCATGTAAGCGGGAAGTAATCAAATCTCAAAGGCTAAAGCAGAATATGTCGGCATTTGGCAAAGGGAACAGACGTGTGTTATTCTGACTCGGTCAAAATTCAAAAATACCTTGCAAAACCCCCTATTTACTACAATACCTAGCAGTGGGCGCAGGACTTTCCCGAAATAATGTATGTAATTGATCTTAGTAGAAGAAGCTGGTTAAGGCTATAGCTTGCAATGAGGAAAAATTGTCCACGAATTTTTGAACTTGTCTATTATAATTGTAATATAGTATGCACCCATTTTTGTTAAGCGAGGCAATGCCGTGACCCCGGCTCCCCACTCAGTGTTATTTAGGGTACGCATATGCGTGTTCCCAGCACCCCCCCCTTTCAGCATAAGTCCGGTGTGTAAAGGCAATACGGGTAGACCTTTTTCTTTAGTTACGAGTCGGAGATTTTGGGAACACGCATGGTATTCCTCGATCCGTTCCCGGAGTGGGGGGGGGGGGGTCGGGGCCGTGACTACATCAGTGTTATCTCATATACAATTTGAGTAACAGAATTGGATCATGCTGCTCCATATGGCCGGCTGAAGCGTTGGTGCAGATATTTAATTATCATGATAGAATACACTTGTTCAGTCAACTAAGGAATGTCGTTCTTCCAATGTAATCTATTTAAAGGGAAGATAGAGTTTTTGGAAGAGGTGAAAAATAATTTGTGAGCGTTATCATTCTTATTATGCAAGTGTGGAAGAACATCAGATAAGACATGTTCCCTCAAAAGCATGGCTCTTCAAATGCCTTCATATTCTAAATATGTCATGCAAAATCGTAAAACTCCAGGGTAGGATTTTTACGTCATGTGTTCGTGTAGTCCCATATACATCTTTCTGTTTGTAACTTTACCAAAGACTTGGCCAAATTTCTTATCATTTTGATGATTCCAGAACCTTGCAATACATACAAATTCTTATGTGCTAGATGATCTACCTTTTCTGGTCGATTCCACACCGTTTCTTTCACAATGCAATCGCATGACCAGAACTCAACTTCATCTTTAATTGTGTCTCCTTAACGTCGCAAAAAATAAACATTATGGCAACTTTAATAAAGGGAAGTGTTTTACAGGTCATTAGGCTATCCAATGAACCATGCGTGAACAAACAAGAATTGCGTTAACGAGTCTCGCTGTAGCTGGGAATATTCCCACTAAATACAAAGACCCTAACTTATTTTTTTCCTTTCCATCCAAATGGGAAGGGGGGAGGGAGTGGGGGCGTTTTGATCCTTTCCTGGATTAGTATCAATATTTTGTCTTTCTCTCCATTCGATGTTTCACCATGCATCGTGGTTAATATCAATACATATTGATAAATTCATGTGTACCTCAATCCAACGAGGCAGGATAACGTTCTCAGAAAATCTTTCCCGGCGGCCGAGCTACCTGTAACTAAGAATCAATAGGGACTTTTAGATTTACACGACGAGAACGTGGACCGCCACGCGTGACATCCTTTTAAGGTAATGTGACGTCCTTTTAAGGCACTGCCGGGGACGGCACAGTGCCTTAACACAATGTCACACGCGGCAGTCCACGCTCTCGTCGTGTAAATCTAAAAGTCCCTAATGTCCCTAATTACTCAAGAGCACTACACCACGTTGACCTTTTTTCTTCAACCGCGACTTCCATAAAGAAGACTTCGTATACATTTGCTTTGCTAAGACATGCACTCTGAATGGACTGCAATGCAACAGATAGATATTGTTGACTGGAAATAATGTTACATCTTTATCTGTACTTCCATTACTATGATCACCATAATCATTAGAATACTGGAAACATCGTCGCCGTCGTGGTCGTCGTCGATGATACCACAATTAAGATTATTTTCAGTCGGATTTATGTCATCACCTTCACCGCATCATCATTACCATACCTAATGCCATAATCAGAGTTTTTATTAGGTTTTTTATGAGTAATTCAACTATTTAAGGATAGGAAGCAGTGTCCTCCACGCATAGTTAGTATTTTAATTATTTAGTAAGAAACGTCAGTGGGGGGGGGGGGGGGGGCGGGCAAGTTCATGCTTATTGATTACGAGACGTGTCATAAAACATGTCATACGTGGAATGTTTCTCCTTCTTTGGGCAAGACTATTTCCCTCCTTGAAAATGTTACTACGTAGTTTAATGTAAATGTACGTCCCTGTGAAAAGACGAATAGAACACACGTTTCAAACCTTATTTTAAAAAAGGGAAGGAGGAGTGGGAAATGCACTCGCTCTATGTTGATTGAAATGCTGATGGCTGCTGATTGTTGATGAAAAAAGAAGAAAAAGAGAAAGAGAGAAGCCTTACAAGGGAATAGGAACGACAAATATTTGATTTTAGTTGAATATTTGCTTTAGGATTTAGTTCACTGCACAGGACTTTGAAACTTATTGAAAATGACAAAACTGACGTGGCACATTGGGATTATGAATTTGAAAAAACGAAAATCAGTTTAGTGTATACTTGCGCTGATAACATGCAAAATGTAACCGGACTATCTGCAACGAAAATGTTAAGATTCTTATTAGCAACATTTCGAAGTCGAGCGTAATGAGTGAAGTAGTTGATTACAATAAAATGTGCTAGATTAGGATGTCTGATTAACCGGTGCTTCTTCAAGTATGGAGGACACAAATCAACAGCTTCATCAGGCAGCATCGGGGGGTAAAATCAAAAGCGTCAAAAAACTGCTAAAACAGGGTTCCGACTTAAACCAGACAGACCAAGATGGAAATACAAGTTTACATAATGCTGTGAAGAATGACCATAGAACCGTCACTGAGTATCTCATAAACCAAGGTGCTAATGTGGAGAAGGCGACTCCAGATGGACAAACACCCTTACATCTTGCTGCATCACTTGGAAGTCTTAAAGCATTGAAAGTTTTAGTCATTCATGCAGCTAATCTGGACAAACAAGACAAGAATGGCTACTCTGCATTATACATCGCTGTGAGGAATGGTCATCTTGATGTTACCAAATATCTGATCAGTCAAGAAGCTGAAGTCAATCAGGGTAATAATGACGGTAGGACTGCATTGCACGGTGCTGCTTTTAATGGCCATCTTAAGATAGTGAAATATCTGATCAGTCAAGGAGCTGAGGTGAATAAGGGAGACAAGAATGGCTACTCTGCATTACACATCGCTGTGAGAAATGGTCATCTTGATGTTACCAAATATCTGATCAGTCATGGAGCTGAAGCCAATCAGGGTAATACTGACGGTATGACTGCATTACACGGTGCTGCTTTTAATGGCCATCTTAAGATAGTGAAATATCTGATCAGTCAAGGAGCTGAGGTGAATAAGGGAGACAGGAACGGCTACTCTGCATTACACATCGCTGTGAGGAATGGTCATCTTGATGTTACCAAATATCTGATCAGTCAAGGAGCTGAAGTCAATCAGGACAATAATGACGGTAGGAGTGCATTACACTGTGCTGCTTCCAATGGCCTTCTTAAAATAGTGAAATATCTGAACAGTCAAGGAGCTAAGGTGAATAAGGGAGACAACAACGGCTACTCTGCATTACACATCGCTGTGAGGAATGGTCATATTGATGTTATCAAATATCTGATCAGTCAAGGAGCTGAGGTGAATAAGGGTGATAATTATGACACGACTGCATTACACTGTGCTGCTAAGGGTGGTCATCTGAATGTTACCAAATATCTCATCAGTCAAGATGCTGAGGTGAATAAGGGAAATAATGACGGTAGAACTGCATTACACTGTGCTGCTTTTAGTGGCAATCTCAAAATAGTAAAACATCTTATCAGCCAAGGAGCTGAGGTGAATAGAGGAGATAAAGACGGCTGGACTGAATTCAGCCTTGCTGCTAAGGAGGGCCATCTTGACGTCACTACATATCTCATCAGCCAAGGAGCTGAGGTGAATGAGGGAAATTATATGGGTAAGACTGCATTACACGTTGCTGCTAGCAATGGCCATCTTGATGTCACCAAATATCTCATCAGCCAAGGGGCTGAGGTGAATAGAGGAGATAAAGACGGCTGGACTGAATTCAACCTTGCTGCTCAGGAGGGCCATCTTGATGTCACCACATATCTCATCAGCCAAGGCGCTGAGGTGAATAAGGGAAATAATGACGGCAGGACTGCATTACATGGTGCTGCTTTTAAAGGCCATCTTAAAATAGTAAAATATCTCATCAGCCAAGGAGCTGAGGTGAATAGAGGAGATAAAGACGGCTGGACTGAATTCAACCTTGCTGCTCAGGAGGGCCATCTTGATGTTACTACATATCTCATCAGCCAAGGAGCTGAGGTGAATAAGGGAAATAATGACGGCAGGACTGCATTACACGGTGCTGCTTTGAAAGGCCATCTTAAAATAGTAAAATATCTCATCAGCCAAGGAGCTGAGGTGAATAGAGGAGATAAAGACGGCCGGACTGAATTCAACCTTGCTGCCCAGGAGGGCCATCTTGATGTCACTACATATCTCATCAGCCAAGGAGCTGAGGTGAATAAGGGAACTAATGTGGGTAAGACTGCATTACATGTTGCTGCTGGCAATGGTCATCTTGATGTCACCAATTATCTCATCAGCCAAGGGGCTGAGGTGAATAAAGGAGATAATGTGGGCAGGACTGCATTTCATAGTGCAGCTTTCGGTGGCCATCTTGATGTCACTAAATACCTCATCAGCAAAGGAGCTGAATTGAATAGAGGAGATAAAGATGGCTGGACTGAATTCAACCTTGCTGCTCAGGGGGGTCATCTTGATGTCACTATATATCTCATCAGCCAAGGAGCTGAGGTGAACAAGGGAATCAATAATGGTAGGACTTCGTTACACGTTGCTGCTGGGATGGGTCATCTTGATGTCACCGGATATCTGATCAGTCAAGGAGCTAATGTTAATGAGGGAGATAATGAGGGTTTGACTGCATTACACCTTGCTGCTTTCAGTGGCTATCTTGATGTCACCAAGTACCTCATGATACAAGGAGCTGAGGTCAATAAGGGAGATACTGTTGGTAGGACTGCATTAAATGTGACTGCTGGCGAGGGTCATTTTGAAGTCACCAAATATCTCATCAGCCAAGGAGCTGAGGTGAATAAGGCAAATAATGACGGTAGAACTGCATTACGCGTTGCTGCTGGGAAGGGTCATCTTGATATCACCGGATATCTGATCAGTCAAGAAGCCAATGTTAATGAGGGAGATAATGAGGGTTTGACTGCATTACACGTTGCTGCTCAGACCGGTCATCTTAATGTCATCAAATATCTCATCAGCCGAGGAGCTGAGGTAAATAAGGCAAATAATGACGGTAGAACTGCATTACACGTTGCTGCTGGGAAGGGTCATCTTGATATCACCGGATATCTGATCAGTCAAGAAGCCAATGTAAATAAGGGAGATAATGAGGGTTTGACTACATTACACGTTGCTGCTGGCAAGGGTCATCTTGATGTCACTAGATATCTGGTCAGTCAAGGAGCTAATGTAAATAAGGGAGATAATAAGGGTTTGACTGCATTACAAGTTGCTGCTCAGACTGGTCATCTTGATGTCACCAAATATCTCATCAGCCAAGGCGCTGAGGTGAATAAGGGAAATAACGTAGGTACGACTGCATTATACGGTGCTGCTTTCAGTGGCCATTTTGATGTCACCAAATACCTCATCAGTCAAGGAGCTGAGGTGAATAAGGGAGATAATGTGGGTAGGACTGCATTAAACGTTACTGCTAACAAGGGTCATCTTGATATCACCAAATATCTGATCAGTCAAGAGGCTGAGGTGAATAAGGGAAATGATGTGGGTAGGACTGCATTACACAGTGCTGCTTTTAATGGTCGTCTTGATGTCACCAAATATCTTATCAGTCAAGGAGCTGGGGTGAATAAGAGAGGTAATTACGGTTGGAATGCACTACACGGTGCTGCTGGAAAGGGTCATCTTGATGTCACCAAATATCTCATCAGCCAAGGAGCTGAGGTAAATCAGGGAAATAATGTGGGTTTGACCGCATTACACAGTGCTGCTTTCAATGGTCAACTTGATATTACAAAATACCTCATCAGCCAAGGAGCTGAGGTTAAGAAGTTAGATAATGACGGTAGGAATGCATTACGCGGTGCCGCTGTGAAGGGTCATCTTGAAGTCACCAAATATCTGATCAGTCAAGGAGCTGATGTAAATAAGGGAGATAATGAGGGTTCGACTGCTTTACAAGTTGCTGCTCACATTGGTCATCTTGATGTCACCAAATATCTCATCAGCCAAGGAGCTGAGGTAAATAAGGGAAATAATGTAGGTAGGACTGCATTACACGTTGCTGCTGGCAAGGGTCATCTTGATGTCACCGAATATCTGACCAGTCAAGGAGCTGATGTAAATAAGGGAGATAATGAGGGTTCGACTGCTTTACAAGTTGCTGCTCACACTGGTCATCTTGATGTCACCAAACACCTCATCAGTCAAGGAGCTGAGCTGAATAAGGGAGATAATAACGGAAGGAATGCATTACGCGGTGCTGCTGAGGAGGGTCACCTTGATGTCACCAAACATCTCATCAGCCAAGGAGCTGAGGTGAATAAGGGAAATAATGTGGGTAGAACTGCATTACACGTTGCTGCTGGGAATGGACATTTTGATGTCACCAAATATCTCATTAGCAAAAGTGCTAAGGTGAATAAGGGAGACAATGACGGTAGAAATGCTTTACACGGTGCTGCCGGGAATGGCCATCTTGATGTTACCAAATATCTCTTAAGCCAAAGAGCTGAGGTGAATAGGGGAGATAATGACGGTTGGACTGCATTACACGTTGCTGCAGGGAAGGGTCATGTTGATGTCACTAATTACCTCATCAGTCAACGAGCTGGGGTGAATAGGGGAGATGATGATGGTTGGACTGCATTAGACCCTGCTGCTCTTGATGGTCATCTTGATGTCACTAAATACCTCATCAGTCAACGAGCTAGGGTGAATAGGGGAGGTGATGATGGTTGGACTGCATTACGCCCTGTTGCTCAGGGTGGGCATCTTGATGTCACGAAATATCTCATCAGCCAAGGAGCTGAGGTGAATAAGGGAAATAATGGCGATTGGACTGCATTACACGTTGCTGCAGGGATGGGTCATTTTGATATCACCAAATACCTCAGCAGCCAAGGAGCTGATGTGAATAAGGGGAATAATGACGGTAGGACAGCATTTCAAGTCGTTGTTATGAAGGGTCATCTTGATGTCACCAAATATCTCATTAGTCAAGGAGCTGAGATGAATAGGGGGGATAATGATGGTCGGACTGCATTACACCTTGCTGCTCAGGAGGATCATCTTGAAGTCACCAAATGCCTCATCAGTCAAGGAGCTGAGGTAAATAAGGGAGATAATGACGGTTGGACTGCATTACAAGTTGCTGCTCAGACTGGTCATCTTGATGTCACCAAATACCTCAGCAGCCAAGGAGCTGATGTGAATAGGGGGAATAATGACGGTAGGACAGCATTTCAACTTGTTGTTATGAAGGGTCATCTTGATGTCACCAAATATCTCATCAGCCAAGGAGCTAACGTGAATAGGGGAAATAATGATGGTCGGACTGCATTACACCTTGCTGCTGAGGCTGGTCATCTTGATGTCACCAAATATCTCATCAGTCAAGGAGCTGAGATGAATAGGGGAGATAATGATGGTCGGACTGCATTACACCTTGCTGCTCAGGAGGGTCAACTTGAAGTCACTAAATGCCTCATTAGTCAAGGAGCTGAGGTGAATAAGGGAAGTAGTAGCGGTTGGACTGCATTGAGCAGTTCCGCTTTCAATGGTCATCTTGATGTCACCAAATATCTCATCAGTGAAGAATCTGAGGTGAATCAGAGAGATAATGACGGCTGGACAGCGTTTCAACTTGCTGTTTGGAATGGTCATCTTGATGTCACCAAATATCTCATCAGCCAAGGCTCTGAGGTGAATCAGAGAGATAATGACGGTTCGACTGCTTTACACAGTGCTGCTAGGAATGGTCATCTTGATGTCACCAAATATATCATCTGTCAAGGAGCTGAGGTGAACAGGGGGGATAAAGACGGTAGGACTGCATTACACTATGCTGTTCAGAAGGGTTACCTTGATGTTGTTAAAGCCCTTATTGAAGGAGGAGCACATTTTGACATAGGAGACATGTACGGCCAGACACCTCTACATCTGGCCTCGATCCTCGGATACGAGAGCATTGCTGATCTATTCAGGGACCGTTCAATTTCCGAGGTAAACATTTAAAACAGAAAACTTTATGTCAAATTGATCTACCTTGATGTTTTCAATACATGAAGGTATATAATGCTTTACATTCTGATCTTCCCCTGAGGTCTTTCCATAGTATTGGCCGCAATGATGTTACATTCTCCCGAATCGTAAACAAGGGGAGTATGACAAAATACACAACTTGGGGGGGGGGGGGGGGGGTGTTTCACAAAGACTAAGATCACTTTAAGTTGGACTTAACTATGGCAGGCCGTTCATGCCACTGTTTGCTCTCACCATTTCCTGGCATTAGTCTGTCAAGGGACATACACAATCAAGGTCACAATTAATCTACATAATTTACAATTTTTTATTATTCATTATTGAAGGAAAAAATATTATCTACGATGTAAATATCATAGTGGTGAGAGCAATTAATGGCATGAATGGCCTGCCATAGTCAAGTCCAACTTAAAGTCGATCTTAGTCTTTGTGAAACACCCCCCTCCCCCCCCCCCCCCCAGGGCCCCAATCGTAAGGCTTCCTATTATTCGCAAGTTTGCATTCCGCTATCTGTTATGTACATCGTTGAGATTAATATCAATAGCAAATAAGTTGCGAATAATATCAACTCTTTATACTCGTGGCCCGCCCCCCCCCCCCCCCCCACTCCGGGGTCGTGGAATGACCGCATGCGTGTTACCAAAATGTCCGGTAAAGGGGTACTTTTCACGCACCAAAGTCCGGCTCGTACACACACAAAATTGAATTTACACACCGGACTTAGGGGGTGTTTTCAAAAGGAGGGAACACGCATATGTGTACCCTAAATAACACTGAGTTGGGGGGGGGGGGGGGGACTCGTGGCCTATAAACATGATAAATAATAGATAGCTTTCACACCCACACCCGCACAAACGAGCGCACACTCATCCATATATAAATACGTGTGTGAGTGTGCATTTATGTGAACAATTGATGCATACATAATTATGTGCATAAATGTACATCCGATATCCGATGATATCGCAAACATGTTTAAAAACTTTGAATATTAATCACACTTATTTGTCAAAGTACTCTATAATACAGCCTTATCAGGTAGCTGTACTTGTTGTATAGGCTCCTCTCATTTTGCAACGATTTTTCTTTTACTGTCGCATCTATATTTCCCTAGAAACTTTGTATTTATTTGCCACGTTTGTCATACATTATAAATAAGTATATTCAAGTTTAGTATATATATACCCGTATCGTTTTGCAACCGAAGCTTGATTGAATTGTAATTGTTAATTGATGTACATGTAAATGTGGAACAACAAATTTCAAACCAGTGAAATCGGTCAACTGAGATCATTAAATAAAAAGAAAAAAATCATACTTCTTCCATATAAATATAGACCTACTGAAGAAACCAGGGAGCCGGATTTTGACGGCCTTCTCAAAACAATAGCTGAGGGGATTCATACAGATGATGACATCGAAAATCTAGGAGGCCAATTGGGTTTTAAACCTCCGGATATACAACGTTACATACAAACAAACGTAAGAAACCAGAATGTTACATACCTGGGAACACTTAATACGCTTCGGGATTGGAGACGAAATACTACAAGGTCCGAAGAACGTGACAAATTGAGGATAGCCCTGATTGCGATTAATCACATACGTCTGACAGACGACCTCCTGGACGACGATATGGCAAGATAGTGTTAACAAGGAAAATAGATGAGTAAGTAGTTAAAATGTTTTTATATGTATGGTTTAATTTTGTACCATGCATGCTAATTACCTCTCTTTATACGTACATAAAATACATACAGGCGAAACTCAAAAGCCATGCTCACATTTTTGCCTTTAAAAATAGTTTTTATTAAATGGGTAGAAGAAGCCTTTAATATCGCAAATTAGCAAATTTATTTCGAATTCGGTCCTCTTTATTATTCTTTTGAAATTGCCTAGTTTGTATGTGAGTCCAATTTGTTTTATTTCCCCCTTTTTGTTATTTTATAGGAGAGGCCATTTTCGTAATGCAATCAAATTTAATGCACACATCTTTGTAAAGTGCCTCGTCACAAATTATTTAATTCACCTGTTACGAACAAGAGACATTCCGTGTTGTTAGGTAAGACAAGCATCACAAGCCATAATGTTTATGTTTACCCATCAACAATTGATGTAGGCAATTCGCAAATTTTAACAGCAGTGTCTTTAGAACTAACCAATAATCTGGGAATACCTTCAGGGTTGTATGTGTAATTTGAATTTGCCTACCTTGAAATGAACTTATGCCATCTTCAAATCCCCATTCAGTGAGTATGTGAGCGACTTCGTCTTCCGCCATTGTAGTCCGCGTAAAATACTTAGAAAACTGAAATTTTGCTTCAGTCACGTGCTTGTCATTCTTCAATTGCATATTTACCCCTAATGACACAGTGGCTGGTCAAAACAACCCCTCATACTTGTGCCATTTTCTGCAAAATAATATTCAACATCGGTATACCCACAAACAAGGTGAATTAATTTTGACCATGAATTTGTTTAAACCTGAAGCTGAATCTCCATTTTTAAGAATGTGGTATGCAATGGCTCGTTAGTAGAGCAAGTGTTTCGTTCCCGGGAAATCCAATATTTGAAACCAAGTCGACGCGCTGCCACATTGCCAAGTCCGTTGGAGATGACTTAGAACAGTCGATCCCCTGGTTGCTTTCTTGCACATGCATTCCAAGCAGCCAAATGAAACAAACCAATCAAACATGTTATTAGCGATGTAATTTAACGTAATACCGCATGAACCATTTTGTGAACCATTACATTACCATTAGTCTTGACATTTCAATGGAAATGTATGTTTAATATGATCTCACATCTAACTGTAAAGGTTACATGTTTGTACACAAGTTCTATACACTTTATGGTGTCTATCCAGTGTATATGTCTTATATATCATGAGTTTCGACTTGTTTATGCATAAGTCTGGAGATCATAATAGTGAATGTTAATTGTAAAAGCCATATTATATCTTTTCTACTATGGATATATATTTGTCTGCATAGGTTTTCACATGTATTGCGAAATGAAAATCACGTTGTATAGATTTCGTATAATATCATATCTCAGCTCACTGTATTCTGTGTATAGGTCTGCACATGTTAAATGTCCAGTATATTTACATAGTGTTTTATATCATATCTCCATATTGAGTTTGGATTTTGTTGGTACAAGTCTGCACATGTTGAATTTCCAATGTATTTTGTATAATATCATATCTCGGTCTTGAGTTTATTAGATTGTTATGCAAAAGTCTTGACAGGATGTCAAATATTCAATGTATACTTCAATCATTTCCATATGTTTTGTGCATAAATCTGCACGTAATGTTGACTGGTATTGGTATGATATCATAACTCACTGTTGATATACATTTTGTGTGAATAAGTCTGCACATTACATGTGATTGCTGAAAGTCCAGTGTAAATAGATTTCATAAACTATCGCTTATCACTGTTATGATTGGATTTACGTGTATAAGTCTTCACATTGAAATGGTGCTTGTCGAATGCGTCTCTCTTTTAGAATATGTTTGTTTGTGTCTGCACATGTTGCATGATGTTTTTTTGTGTCTGCACATGTTGCATGATGAATGCACTATACAGATTATGATATCATAATGTACTTGTTTAGGATTTATGTGCATAAGCCTGCACACGATGTTAAATGTTCAATGTTTATGTATTTATATGATAGTATATCTTGAGTATAAATTGATAAGTGCATAAGTGTCCAATGCATGTATATTTTATGTAATATCATACTGACATCTGATTTTTTGTTGTAACAAGTCTGCACATTGTAAATAATTATTATCCACTGCACATATATTTCACGTAATATCAAAATGGTATTGCATTTTTGTACATAAGTCTGCACAGCATAATGGTGAATCTCCATTGCATATATTTTTCATGTAATATCGTACTGATATTGGATTTTTATGCAAAAGTCCGCACATTATATGGTAAATATGTATTTCATATGATAAAATATCTCTCAATGTTGACTTAAAATATATAACTGCATATGTTGGACATACACATAATGGTGAATGCCCAATGCATAAATGTTTCATACGATATTAAACTAAAATTTGATTATTGTGCATATAGCCATATAGGGCGACATATCTTGAAGCGAAGTATATATAAATGTTCATTTTATATCATACTGAGATAGTATTTTTATGCATAAGTATATACACCAAAATGGTGAATGTCCATTGCATATATATTCATATGATATACTGACATTGGATTTTTATGGTATAAGTCTGCACATTAAAATTGCAATGCACATATATTTTACACGATTTAATACTGAGATTGGATATATGTGCTCACCACGTACATGTACGTTCTTAGGGCATTTTACTTTCAAGACCGTAGAACTGCAAAATGCCTAGCCCTACTGTGTAATTAGCACTGCAATGATGTTATACAGGTCTTGAACAGTAGATGGCGCTCTTCCAGAAAAAAAATCCGGCCTTTTTGTGTACATTGTAAAGTTTTTGAACCGTTTTTGTACAGTACAACAATTCTGTAGCACGGGGGTATGAACGCATTTTAAGCCAATAGCAGCCAAGTGGTTAAGTTTGCACATCATCATGGCGAATTTTCATTGCATATATATTTCATATTATATATTGAGATTAGATTTTGGGGGCATAAGTCTGCACATTATAATGAGTCTTGTCCAGTGCATGTATATTTCATGTACAATTATACAAAAATTTAATCGTGTGCAAAAGTCTGCACATTATATTGGTGAATATCTAATGCATATACAGTTTATGTTATATCAAACTGATATTTGATTTTCGGTTAAAAGTCTGCACATTGTATTGAGTTATAGCCAATGCACATATATTTCAAGTTATATCGTACTAATATTGTTTTTTTGTGCCTAAGTCTGCACGTCATAATGATGAGTATACATAGCAAACATATTGTATATGATATTTTGAGATTAAATTGTTGTGCATAAGTCTGCACATTATAAAGGTTAATAACCAATGCATATACATGTCAAGTAATTTGATACTGAGATTGAATTTTTGTCCATAAGTCTGCTACAAAGGTGAATGTCCATTGCATGTATATTTCATATGAAATCAAACTGGGATTAGATATTTGTGCATAAGTCTGCACATTATAATAGTTAATGTCCATTGCATACATATTCATTTGATATTTTGAGTATAAATTTATGTGCACAAGTCTGCCCATTATAATGGTTAATATCCAATGCACATATATTGCACGTAAGTTCGAAATGGTATTGGATTTCTGTATAAGTCTGCACATTATAATGGTCAATATCAAATGCATACATATTTTATGTAATATCATACCTAGATTGGATATTTGTGCATAAGTCTGCACATTATGATGGTCAATATCAAATGCATACATACTTTATGTAATATCATATCTAGATTGGATATTTGTGCATAAGTCTGCACATTATAATGGTCAATATCAAATGCATACATATTTTATGTAATATCATACCTAGATTGCATATGTGTGCATAAGTCTGCACATTATAATGGTCAATATCAAATGCATATATATTTTATTAATTTCATACCTAGATTGGATATTTGTGCATAAGTCCGCACATTATAATGGTCAATATCAAATGCATATATATATTATGTAATTTCATACCTAGATTGGATATTTGTGCATAAGTCTGCACATTATAATGGTCAATATCAAATGCATACATATTTTATGTAATATCATACCTAGATTGGATATTTGTGCATAAGTCTGCACATTATAATTGCCAATATCAAATGCATACATATTTTATGTAATTTCATACCTAGATTGGATATTTGTGCATAAGTCTGCACATTATGATGGTCAATATCAAATGCATACATACTTTATGTAATATCATATCTAGATTGGATATTTGTGCATAAGTCTGCACATTATGATGGTCAATATCAAATGCATATATATTTTATGTAATTTAATACCTAGATTGGATATCTGTGCATAAGTCTGCACATTATAATGGTCAATATCAAATGCATACATATTGTATGTAATACCATACCTAGATTGGATATTTGTGCATAAGTCTGCACATTATGATGGTCAATATCAAATGCATACATACTTTATGTAATATCATACCTAGATTGGATATTTGTGCATTAGTCTGCACATTATAATGGTCAATATCAAATGCATATATATTTTATGTAATTTAATACCTAGATGGGATATTTGTGCATAAGTCTGCACATTATAATGGTCAATATCAAATGCATATATATTTTATGTAATACCATACCTAGATTGGATATTTGTGCATAAGTCTGCACATTATGATGGTCAATATCAAATGCATACATACGTTATGTAATATCATACCTAGATTGGATATTTGTGCATAAGTCTGCACATTATGATGGTCAATATAAAATGCATACATACTTTATGTAATATCATATCTAGATTGGATATTTGTGCATAAGTCTGCACTTCATAAAGGTGGATGTCCGTCGCATATATTGTATATGGTATCATAATGAGATTTGAATTCTATGCATAAGTCTGCAAATTTGTTCATATTGATTCCATAATATAATACCCAACTCTAACACACTTCGTTCCTGAGTACTGCACAATTTCATCATATATTTCCACTGTACTTTATTTTTGATTGATTATAAATATAGAATTGCATATAGGGCTGCGCATGTTTAAATGAAGCCTTTAAAGGTACTATGTCCAATTTGCAGGCGTAGTCGTTTTCTGTCTCATAATTTGTTACGTTTATGATGTTGATGTAATGTTTAATTTTACGATTTCGTGTTAAAAAATGATTGCATATATAATAAGGATGACGTATTATTGTAATGCTTCTATCAATGTACATAAGCTTGGTAAAATAACTGAACATTTCAAGTGCATGAATGGTATTATTTTGGGTCGATAGAGAGATAAAGAGAGAGAGAAAGAGAGAGAGAGAGAGGGGGGTATACGAGAGAGAGAAAGAGAGAGAGAGAGAGAGAGGGTATAAGAGAGAGAGGGAGAGAGAGAAAGAGAGAGAGAGAGAGGTATATAAAGAGAGAAAGAAAGAGGGGTATATACTTGTTCAAAGTAGGGGTCTGAATTTAATAAGGGAAATGAAAGCGAGATCACAGACATGACAGATGTCATTATGAGACGGACAAGAAGGAAAAAGACAGAATGGAAAACTATACTGAAGGGGAAGACGGAATAGATTAATTGATGACATCAGATTTAAAAAGATATGAGAAATAGAATGGATCAGTTAAGTGAAATAAATCTCCCCATAGTTGCGATCGCTATAGCAAAAGGTTTCTCGGATTACT